>BPLS01030424.1:118507-161211 GCA_019656275.1 Rhododendron kiyosumense | reverse complement strand
TGTGTGCCAATGGGAACCCGGTGCGGCGGAACCATTGTGAGGATACTCGAGAACCCGGAACGGCGGAATCGAGGTTGGGTGAGTTAAAAGGTGTTTTTTTTGGTAAAAGTGTAACAATGAAAAGGTTAACGATGAGTCAAACGCCAACGGTAGTTACAAGCGATGGTCAAACATGTTAGCTTATTGTCTTTTATCCCTGCGTGTATACTTATCATGTGGAAATCGATGTTAGTATGGTAGGATTTACTATTGAGCTTTCGTAGCTCATGGTGTTGCCTTTGTGGTGACCCTGGCATATTATATGGGTGGCGACGCCGATATAATATGTCAGATTTGATAGATGAACAGGGCGACCTTTTCACCTTGGAGGCGTACGGAGCCGAGGAGCTCGCTAGGCTGGAGGAGCAAGAGGAGCCGTAGACTAGGATTTCCTAGTTTTCTTTTGTTGTCTTTTGAACTTGAAATGCTCCTATGTGAGCCGTTTGTAATAATGAGCAGTGACTCAGTATTTTTGTAATAAATTTCCTTAATTAACGTACCTAATTTTAGGGGCGTTACAGCTTGGTATCAGAGCTTTAGGTTCAAAACTTCGGCCATGGGTAGAATGGGTAGAACCATGTAGAACCTTTAGCTAGTTTTGCCCGTTGCACAAACGTGAATTGATTTTCAAGTTTACCGTCCCAAATTGGGTGGAATTCTGTCAAAACAATCTTCGGATTGAAGCAAGGCGCGGAAATTGGCAGTACCGCCGAGCTGGGAATTCCCGAACAATTGGATGATGACTTAAATCAAGGATCAAACGTGGAACGTAGAATCTGAAAAGTTTTCCTTATGGTTTTTACTAAAAACTATGTATTTTCAAAACGTTGCTAACAAAGTTTTCATATAGATGGACACCTCAACCAACCTGTCGCTCGAAGAATACGTCATGGAGAGGCTATCAGCCCGATGCTTGGGAGACCCCGACTTCATTGCCGACATGCGTGCGGAGCAGCTCGACTTCGTTAAAGTCCAAAAGAATACCCCAATTCCCGTCGAGCAAGACCCTTGGTTTCCCCACATGTTTCCCCTCCTAAGCTCATTCTATGAGTACTTTGGTTTCCTACTCATAGTGCCAACCGCCGACAACGAAGCCGTCATGGAAGAAAACCCCGCAACTTGAAGAAGCTTGGAGAACGAGGAAGACTAGGATGAGTACCCTAAATAAATTTCCCTAGTCATTGTATAGGATGTTTTTAAGATTTCCCTAAGCTAAGTTGTAATTTCCAAGTTATGTTATGAATAAAAACCATGTTGATTTGCCTTCTACATAAGTCTAATAGTTAATTTTCTTATTGTAGATGGAGCCTCTAAGCCCTTATCAAGTCAACCTATTAGCCGAATCACATCGACTAGCAAGCACCGTGAGGTCCATGACCCATCAACTTGTGGAGGATCCCTATTTCTCGCTTGCCTTTCCCTATACCAACGATTTTTACCGAGAACATGGAGCCCTCGTCCGTCC
This sequence comes from Rhododendron kiyosumense, assembly GCA_019656275.1. Taxonomy (NCBI): domain Eukaryota; kingdom Viridiplantae; phylum Streptophyta; class Magnoliopsida; order Ericales; family Ericaceae; genus Rhododendron; species Rhododendron kiyosumense. The sequence goes on along the minus strand of BPLS01030424.1, from coordinate 159,707 downwards.
CCTCAATGAGGAAGAAGAAGACATGGTTGACGCCGTGCCCGTCATCGTGCGACTTGTACCTCCCGACAACGTGCACCTTCCGATTGAGCCAATCAATGCCGAACCCATCAATGCCGTACCAATGATAGTAGCACCTCCCAACAACGTGGAAGATGAAGAGGAAGACCCCGAGGAAGAAGATCCCGAGGAATTCAACGACCCGCCGCTCAATGCCGCCGATTGGGAGCACTTGATGAACTTGCCAAACCCCGACTTGCCATCCGACGACGACGATTCCGAGGACGAAGACCCCGAGGAGTTTGGTGGACCATTGGGATTTGATTCCGATGATGAGGACGACTTTGGAATAATACCACCTGCCGTAGTTACGCCCGACTACATGGACATAACTACCGACTCCGGAGACGTGCCGCCACCACCTTTTGTGGAAGACATAGGAGCTTGTAGGATTGAGTTTCCTCACATTTTCTAGACTAGCAAGCCTAGCATGTAGTAGAATCTTTTGTTGTAAGCGGATTGGGTAGGATCCATGTATGTAGTATGGTGTAGGAAGCGCTAACTTGTAAGCCGTTGTGATGTACTTGCTGTTTAAGTAATATAAGCTATGTTCTATCTATTGTGATTCTTGTTGTGTTGCTTACTTGTTGTGTTCGACTTCCGCCTTCCACTATTAAGTCTAATATATAACTTTCCTTATTGTAGATATGGATAGCTGTTGCTCTGCCGAGTACACTGTGGCTCACCTTCTGTACTACAAGGCCATACTTGCACCCGAGAGTCTCACGCCTGTACCTCACCTAGGGATTCGTGATCCCGAGACTAACGAGCAGCTGTATGAGATAGTGGTGTTCTCATCTACTACCACCGAGGACATCGATCCTCAAGACCCACACCTTCGTGAGCATGTGGAGAAAGTTCGTAGCGATGGCGAGCGTTGGCTCGAGAAGAGGGAGAAAGAGTGGAAGATGCAGCTACGAGAGTTCTTTGGTGTCGTCCTACCGAGTTAGTGGAGTAGGAGTACTAGTAGAATAAGGTTCCGAAAGCTTAAGTTGCCTTTCAAGCACTTATGTTAGTAGAACCAAGTAGTACGATGTGTAGGTTTGATTATCGCAGCTTGTAGCAGGAAGTTGGATTAGTATGTTGCTTTATAGTAGAACTCAATGCTTTGTACTTGTAACTTTTTGCTATCTAAGAGAAGCTTACTATTTTAAGAATATCGTTGCGTACAATGTTATTGACTGTTTCTCATTTTGAGCAAGAAAATAGTTAGCTGAAAACTAAACCTCCCCTTTTCAATTTTCGTTCATAGATGGTGAACCGACGGAGTGGATTAGGTTACGAGGCCGGTGATTCTTCTAACCCTAACCCCAACCCCGACCTTGCTCAAGTCATGCAAGCGCTTGTGACTGCTTTGAACGCTGCCCGTCAAAACCCCAACCCGAATGATGGACCGATGACGAGAACCCGTGCGATGAACGAGTTCTGCAAGCGCCGACCTCCGACTTTCAACGGTGATACCAACCCGACCGTGGCCGAAGCATGGCTCAAGGAAGTCAAGGTGATCATGGACACCTTGGAGATCACTCGTGATGGAGACCGTGTGGCCTTAGCCACATACCAGCTGAAAGGAGAAGCCCGCTATTGGTGGGAGCTGATGGAGGCAACGCATGACATAGCTGCCATGACGTTTGATCAGTTCGAGGCGCTGTTCCTTGACAAGTACTTCCCTACGCCCGTTCGCTTGGCTAAGGAACAAGAGTTCAACAACCTCAAGCAAGGAACGATGACCGTTACTCAGTATGCGGCCAAGTTCGAGGAGCTATCCCGCTATGCCCCGGATGCAGTTGCAACCGAGGATAAGAAAGCGAGAAGATTCGAATGGGGGCTAACGACAGCTAGAAGAGCTGTGGTTGCTCAGGCTTTCCCCACCTACTCTGGTGTGGTGCAATGCGCTCTTCGCTTGGAGAGTGAGGAGAATGACTTCAAGACCCGCTGGAGGAAGGCAGCCGGCAACGTTGGTGGACCAATCCGAACTCAGACCTCCAACAGCAGCAACCGTGGACCCTACCCTGCCAAGAACTTTGCTATGGGGCAAAGCAATCAGAACTGGAAGAACACTGCGTCAAACCGTGGTGACTCGCAGAGGGTTGGCCTAGGCAAGGCATTCGTGCAGTGCTTCAACTGCCAAGCTATGGGTCACTACAAGCGTGAGTGTCCCCAGCCTCAAAAGGAGAAGGGTGGAAGCTTCGGAAACCAAAAGGCTCAGCAGCCCGGGCAGGCCAGCTTTATGAAGCAAAACCCTGGAGGTTCAGCCCAGCAGCAGAGCGGGCAGAACAAGGGGAAGCAGCCCATGGGAGCTCAGCAAGGCGCTGGAGGGCGTATCTTTGCGCTGCAGACCGAGGAACAAGAGCCGGATCCTTCTGTGATCCAAGGTACGCTACTGCTTTATAGTACTTGCGTGCAAGCTTTGTTTGACTCTGGTGCATCGCATTCGTTTATTTCTACTGCCTGCGTAACTGCTCTAGCACTAGAAACAGAACCCCTAAGTAAGAGTACAAGGGTATTATCGCCATTGGGGGGGAGTATAGCTGTTAGTCTAGTGTGTAGAGGGTGCGAAATAGAAGTAGCGAATCTACGTCTTACCTGCGACCTCCGAGTAATCGACATGATGGACTTCGACGTTATCCTTGGAATGGATTGGCTATCAGCTCATCGAGCAGTCGTCGATTGTCACCAGAAGACTGTGACGGCTTACACCCCAGAAGGGACTCGTTTCCGTTTTAAGGGGGATAGAGAAACGACCAGTTCAATGACGAGAAGATCTAGGTGGCAGAATCAACTGTTTGGATGGCTAGCCAGTCTCCAAATGGAAGAAACCGATAGGATGGAACTGGGATTACCACACATCGTTTGCGAGTACGCCGATGTTTTCCCAGAAGAACTTCCTGGTTTACCACCACCGAGGGAGATAGATTTCTCCATAGAACTGCAGCCTGGAACCGCTCCAATTTCCATGGCCCCGTACCGAATGGCCCCTGCCGAATTGAGGGAGCTCAAGATTCAGTTGCAAGAGCTGCTGGACAAAGGATTCGTTAGGCCCAGCACGTCGCCTTGGGGAGCACCAGCTTTGTTCGTGAAGAAGAAGGAAGGAACGCTTCGTCTATGCATCGACTATAGGAAGCTGAACCAAGTCACGATCAAGAACCGTTATCCTTTGCCCAGGATCGATGACCTGTTTGATCAATTGAGAGGAGCAACGTGCTTTTCCAAAATCGATCTTCGATCAGGATATCATCAGCTAAGGATTCGAGATGAGGACATCATCAAGACGGCTTTCCGAACTAGATATGGCCACTACGAGTTTGTAGTAATGCCATTTGGTCTGACCAATGCTCCAGCAGTATTCATGTGTCTCATAAACAAGATTTTTCAACCCTACTTAGATAAGTTTGTAGTGGTGTTCATTGACGACATCTTGATTTACTCTGCCAGCAAGGAAGAGCATGAAGAACATCTTAGAATGGCACTACAAATACTCCGAGATAACCAACTTTACGCTAAGGCCAGTAAATGCGAATTTTGGCTTGAAGTGGTTAAGTTCTTGGGGCATGTAGTATCTAAGGATGGAATTGCTGTTGACGAAAGTAAGGTCGAAGCAGTGCTGCAATGGAAACAGCCGACCTCTGTGTTTGAAATCAGAAGTTTTCTCGGATTGGCTGGTTACTACCGAAGATTCATACCAGACTTCTCAATCTTAGCTAAGCCGATGACCAGGCTAACTCAGAAAGGAGTGAAGCTGGATTGGAGTGAAGCCTGCGAGAAATCTTTCCGAGAGCTGAAGAAGAGACTGACCAGCGCACCGATTCTCATCATTCCCGAGCGTGGTATCGATTACACTGTCTACTGTGACGCGTCAAGAGATGGCTTAGGATGTGTGCTGATGCAGAATGGGAAGGTCGTAGCTTACGGATCTCGACAACTCCGACCGCACGAGAAGAATTACCCCACCCATGACTTAGAATTGGCTGCAGTAGTATTCGCTCTCAAGTCGTGGCGTTACTATCTGTGGGGAGAACAATTCGAAGTTTTTACCGACCACAAGAGTCTCAAGTACCTTTTCACTCAGAAGGAGTTGAATTTGAGACAGCGTCGATGGATGGAGTACTTGGAAGACTACAAGTTTACCATGCAGTATCACCCCGGCAAAGCTAATGTGGTAGCTGACGCTCTTAGCCGAAAGGAAAGAGCACAGAAAGTCAAAACTGCCATCAAGGAATGGGAGATGGTTGATACTCTCAACGAGTTCAACTTGCGGCCGTCGTCAGAGAATGGGAACGTTCGACTGTATGCTCTAATTGCGGAGCCGGCACTTCATCAGGAAGTACTTCTCGCCCAAACCTTCGAGCAGACGTGTGAATTCATCCGGCATCAAATCCGAGAAGGAAAGGCGGTGCCAGGATGGACTATCGAGGAGAATAACAGTCTGAAATTCAAAGGAAAGGTATTCGTACCTAATGTTGGAACCCTTCGAGAAAGTGTACTCCGAGAAGCTCATCATTCGAACTTTGCAGTTCACCCTGGTGGTACAAAGATGTATCATGACCTGCGAAGAACGTACTGGTGGGAAGGAATGAAGAAGGATGTTGCCCGATTTGTGTCTACCTGTTTGGTATGCCAACAAGTCAAGGCCGAACATCAGAAACCTGGAGGAGACCTTCAACCCTTGCCAATACCGACGTGGAAGTGGGAGCATATCTCGATGGACTTCGTCACTGGATTACCAAGATCTGCCAAGTCCAATACTGCTATCTGGGTGATTGTGGACCGACTCACTAAGTCTTCACACTTTCTACCTGTCAAGATGACAGAAAACGTGGAGCAACTAAGCATGTTGTACATTCGAGAAATCGTACGCCTTCATGGAGTACCGATCTCGATAGTGTCTGACCGAGACCCACGTTTTGTGTCACACTTTTGGAAAGGATTGCAGAAAGCAATGGGAACTGACGTAAGGCTTAGGACAGCCTTTCACCCTCAAACAGATGGACAAACGGAGAGGACTATTCAAACTCTGGAGGATATGTTAAGAGCTTGCGCTTTGGATTTCTCTGGGAGCTGGGAGCAGCATTTGCCATTGGTGGAGTTCGCCTACAACAACAGCTATCAAGCAAGCATCGGAATGGCACCATATGAAGCTTTATATGGACGACCCTGTCGATCACCAGTTTGCTGGACGGATGCTGGAGAAGCAGGATTGATCGGACCCGACATTGTGCGAGATACAACGGAGAAGGTCAAGACCATCAGACAAAGGATCCAGACTGCTCAAAGCCGACAGAAGAGTTACGCGGATAAAAGAAGCCGACCCTTGTCTTTTGCCGTGGGAGATCATGTGTTCCTAAAGATCAGACCCAAGAAAGGAGTCATCAGATTTGGAAAGAAAGGAAAATTGTCCCCACGCTACATTGGACCATTCGACATCGTAGAGAAGATCGGAAAGGTTGCTTATCGCTTAGCATTACCACCCCAGCTAGACCGAGTGCATAACGTGTTTCACGTGTCAATGCTTCGCAAGTATTTGGCGTTGCCCACTCACGTTATCAACTGGGAGGACATCTCTATTGAGGAAGATGCAACATATGAAGGAGAGCCGATCGAAATTCAAGACCGAAGCGAGAAGACTATCCGTAACAAGACGATCAAGTTAGTCCGAGTTCTATGGAAGCATCGTGGAGCTGGAGAGACTACTTGGGAAAGGGAAGAAACCATGAAGATGAAATACCCTCACCTATTTGAGTCCTAGCGTACACCTAATTTCGAGGACGAAATTGTTTAAGGGGGATAGGTTGTAATAACTCTGAATTTTATGAAATAAAAAGTTATTTTATTTATTCGAGTTATTTATTTTAATTGCTGAAATTGCGTAAATTCTTATATTTTGCTATAATTGCACTTTGGTCCCTGAAGTTTCAATTCTTTCGCTTTAGTCTTACTTAGCAAGCCTAGTTAGCATCTAACTACCTTGTTGGAGTAACTAAACCGAAAAGTTCCCTAGACTTGGCAAAATGACCGTTTTGCCCCTCGTTGGAACTTTTGAACCTTTTGGACCTTAGACTTTATATTTTTATATTTATTTTCTTTTAATCAATTTGGATTATTTCTTTGACCATTGGACAATAATGGTTAGGGGGATTATTATCCATTGGGTAATAGAATCCCAATTGTTTATTTTAAAAGAGCAAAATTACTTTATAGTACTTTAAATTACTATATTATTTTCTTTGGCCTAATAACTATTGTCCATTGGATAATAGATGTTAGGGGGAGTTTTAACCATTGGATAATGGGGTTAATCTTCCTAAGTGCCATTAGACCATTTAATTAATTACTTTCCTTAATTTGGGGAAAATACTATTTACTTTATTCAAAAAGTAAATAGTGACCAAAGTACCCTTTAATTATATTTTAATGGGGTTTTTACTACTTTTATATATACATATATATGTGTATATATGTATTGTACATAGGAGGAGTATTATAATGCCTATTGTACCCTAGTATTTATTAGTTGGTGGGAGTAAATCTTAGACTTTATTTGCCTTGGATATTCAAAGTACCAAAGAACCTTTGTTTATTGGGATTTTTCTTACATTGTATGACACATATACTTGCATATATATATATATAACCTTGCAAAGAGGAGAGAGAGAGAGAGAGAGAGAGAAGCCGAGAGAGAGAGAGAGAGAGAAGCCGAGAGAGAGAGAAGGGAGAGAGGAGAGAGAGGAAGGAGAGAGAAATGGAAGATTTGATGTTGGACTTGGTGATTTTTGACATGTACTTCAAATCCAAGCAAAATTTACTTCTTTCAATTCAAATCCTTACACTTTGTACTCCCATATATTCACCTAGCAAGCTTCCTAACCCTTGGATGGTGTACAACTCTCATCTCAACCCTCCAATTGGATGCAAATCTTTCCAAGGTACACCATAGCCTTACAAGCTAGGATTTCTCTTTGATTTTCCTTGGATATTTCCATTTTAATTGGAATTTTCCTAACCTTTGGATTGTGTACCAATCTCATCTCATCCTTTCATCTTGATTCAAGAATCCAACTTAGTACTAACTAGCCATGCAAGCCTAGGATATTCTTCCTTGATTCATGCTTCAAAGTTAGATTTGTTTTAATTTAAAATTGGGGAAGAAGAGAGAGAGAGGGGGCCGGCCTTGGAGGAGAGAGAGGGAACCCTTGGCCTATAAATAGAGAGCCATTCTCACTTGAAATCTCACACCTCAAACAATTGCTCCTCCTTCTCTCTAGAAATTCCAATTTCTTAGTCTTTTGTTCAAAGTTTCCTTTGTGTGAGTGAGTTCTTGAGTGAAACCCCCGAGCCACTTCCTAAACCACCCGACGGCTCCCAAAGTAGAGTAGTAGTAGTTAGTTAGTGTGTTTCTAGGGAAAGTTTCCAAAACTTTTCCCTTTCGAAGCAAACGGAGGCCGTTACGCTGCCGAAATCACCCCGACGTCCAAGTCACCGCCAAGAAGAACGGTAGTTCATCCTAACCCTTTTTGTAGTCATTCCTATCTATCTAGTAGTGAATTCTATCTAATTTGTAGTAATCTTGACAAATTTTCAAAAGCTTCCTTTGATTTGCAAAGAAATTGAAATCTTACTTTAAAAGTGACTTGTTTGTTGTTTGAAAAGTAGAAATACTTGTTTGTGTTATTTTTTTTGGTATCAAAGCATGCTAAGTGGTTTAAATGTTCTTGCTTTACCATTTCGAAGTTGGAGAAATGCTTATTGTTGTAAAAGTCTCACACGCGGAAGTCTCACATGCAAACGTGACACGAAAAACAAGAAAGTAGACATATGGCACCTAGGGTGTGTTTTTAAAAGGTTGTTGTGTTTTCCCGGTTGGAAAATATCTTCGAAACTACGTAATGACTGTTTTAAGAGTATTACGTATGTGTGTGTGTGTGCCAATGGGAACCCGGTGCGGCGGAACCATTGTGAGGATACTCGAGAATCCGGAACGGCGGAATCGAGGTTGGGTGTGTTGTCTTGGTTATCCGCGGTACGGAGCCAATGATATGTGTGCCAATGGGAACCCGGTGCGGCGGAACCATTGTGAGGATACTCGAGAACCCGGAACGGCGGAATCGAGGTTGGGTGAGTTAAAAGGTGTTTTTTTTGGTAAAAGTGTAACAATGAAAAGGTTAACGATGAGTCAAACGCCAACGGTAGTTACAAGCGATGGTCAAACATGTTAGCTTATTGTCTTTTATCCCTGCGTGTATACTTATCATGTGGAAATCGATGTTAGTATGGTAGGATTTACTATTGAGCTTTCGTAGCTCATGGTGTTGCCTTTGTGGTGACCCTGGCATATTATATGGGTGGCGACGCCGATATAATATGTCAGATTTGATAGATGAACAGGGCGACCTTTTCACCTTGGAGGCGTACGGAGCCGAGGAGCTCGCTAGGCTGGAGGAGCAAGAGGAGCCGTAGACTAGGATTTCCTAGTTTTCTTTTGTTGTCTTTTGAACTTGAAATGCTCCTATGTGAGCCGTTTGTAATAATGAGCAGTGACTCAGTATTTTTGTAATAAATTTCCTTAATTAACGTACCTAATTTTAGGGGCGTTACAGCGTTAATGCCTCCAAAGCTTATATTTGGAAATTACACTGTTTACCCTAACATACTACCAGTGGAGTATCTTTTTGGAACTTCACAAAGGCCAATTTCGATTTCAAAAAATTACAAAAAATAGGACCTTGGACAAAAGAAAAGAAAAGAAAATTGGACAAACAAATTGAAGGGTACTCCAAATTTAGCCATCAAAAAAGAGCCAATTCAAGATTTAGAGAGAGAGGGGCAGTTAGGAAGCCATTGATGGATGAGAGAGAGAGAGAGAGAGGCACGTTTGCTGAATTTGACGAAGAAATCAGAAACAAGGGGCATTCGTTCGTTGAATATTCTCTGCTGGGGGAATAACGTATTGAATCATGACACGTGGACATTAGCTGGAGTATTATCCTCGTGCCTTTCTTTTGGGGTCCTCAGCGTCTAGCAAAAACAACTCGCTCGAAATTCCGTTTGACCAAAAAAAAAATAAAGGCTTTGTTCATTTTCAAATTTTATTTTGTTTTAACTTTATTTTTCAATCATTAATCTATATTTTTCTCCAATCATTACCCTATTTTTTCATTTATTAATTTTATTTCTCTCTCTATCTCTCTCCACTCATTATCCCTCTCTCCAACTATTACCCTATTTCTCTCTTCACCCACTACCAAAACTAAAATACCCAAAGTTACCAAACGAACAAGGCCAAAGCAACTCGCTTCTCGGTCATTCGCTTTGGTTTGGATTTAGCCAGAGATTTTTCAAGATAACAAGTGGAGTGGAGGGAGATAGGGATTCTGGGAGAGATTTTTTACGGTAATAAGTGGAGTGAAGGAAGGTAGACATAAATTAATTTAGGAAAAAGTTATGGTACACATGGTATACCATATGTCTAAATTATGACAATTTGTGATTTTCATTATACCGATTTTTAGTTTTTAATGCATATTTATGATGCTAGTTACGACTTGTATTTTAAAATTTACTTGAACAGATCATTGGCAAGTTACCCATAGTTAAATTTTTTTGTTATTATGTAACTATAATTATTCATACCATAATCCATAATACTTGTACCCTAACCAAATATATGCGTACAATATCAAAAATTAAATAATGCTACCCACAAATGTTATAACAACATCATAAATTGGCATTACTTATCAAAATGAGTCGTATTAAAAATTCTTTAACTCGTATGATATTCCATAACAAAATCAACAATTGTTATAACCAAGCCAAAAATATTTTTAAAATACCATAAATTTTATAAAATAACCACAATTGTTATGACAACACCTAAAATTGTCATTTTCTTACTACAACGTGTTGTATCAAAAGAAAACATATGTAAATACCACAAATTATATAACAAACCACAATTGTTATGACAATACTATAAATTGACATTTTCTTACCACAACGTGTCGTACCAAAAGAAATCGATTAAAATATTCGGTAATAAGACCAAAATATGTCGTACCACAATCAGAAAGTACCATGCAGACATGGGAAAAGGCTTGGTCATTGTATGAAAGTACCATGCAGACATGCACTGGCTTAGGAATGCCACTGCATGGTCATGGGAAAAGGCATGGTCATTGTATGAAAGTACCATGCAGACATGCACTGGCTCAGGAATGCCACTGCACAAGTCAAACCTGAACCATTGTGCAAAGTGCCTTGGGAAGCAGCAAAATGCAGATTGTCAGGAAAATAACCAAGCACGGCATATTGGGGTCACACACGACATAGCGGGTACTGAAAAGCATTGTGGCATAACATCATTATACCGTGGGACTGAGAGCGACGCACGGCATTTTGAACAGACGCACAGCATAATGCGTCTGCATTTCTGCAGTTTTTGACAGCAAAGGCATGAAATGGGATTGAGACACCTCGGGGCATTCTCAAGCACCAGAACCCATTGCAACAAGTATATGGGACTTCGGAGATGTTTTGTTTCGAGTCAACTCCCGAGATTCGAAGTCGTGGCACAAAAAGTCAATAAAATCTTGTTTCCAAGCCATGTCGAAATACCAAATCACGTTTCAAGCCGTTTCAAGCCGATTCTTTGAGTCCTACAGGTCAATATGGTCAAAGTTGACTTAGTCCAAGTTCCAGTTCAAGTCCCGGGACACGATTTGAAGTTATCACCTTTCGAAGTCAACGTTTTCCTTAGTTTTAGGTGTTTTCAGGTACATAAGGTCGAACTTCTAAGACACGCCTCAGACTTTGGGACTTGTCATTACTGTGTATGGTCATGTTCAAGCCCATAATAAAGGCATTAATGAAAACTTCTAAGTGTTACGTTGATTTTCACAATTCATCCAATTATTTCTTTGATTTCTATTCCATTGTCAACAATTCCTCTATTATGAACTCAGTAGTGGACGTAGTTTCACGAGCTATGGTTAGTTGTGCATTCCAGTGAGTGTTTTAGTTACTCAATTTTCTTTGAACAACGGAAATAAAAGAAATTGAACGGTGAAAGGCAATAAAAAGGTAATCTCTGTATATAATCCTGAAGGAATCCATGAGTCGGAGTACAAAATGAGGCATGAAAGTCCAACGCTCAAAATCCTATCTACCAAGGGTAAACAGGCACCCCCACAAAAAGGAAGCACCCAGGCTCCAATCAAAAGACAAATGCAAAAAGAGGAAACTCAGTCCTCATCCTCATCCTCGCCCTCCACCTTGTTCTCCTCGGAGACCTCCTCTTCCGCCTCAGAGCTAACAACCTCCTGAGTACGGGTCACCCTGGGCATAGTGCTACCAGAGGTATCTACCAAATCAATGTCCGTCGGCTCCTTTGTCTCGTCCGAAACGGCAATGGGCTCATCCTCTGTGCCACCCGAGTGCCGCTGCCTCTTCGACGGGCGCTCCTCTCGAGAACTTGCAGACGAAGCCTGTCGCATGGGCATATGAACAGACTTCCTGCGTAGCCTCGGGCAGCTCCTCCCCTAGCCTGCAATAACACAACATGCTTGCATTGTCAGCCATGAATAAGAGCAATAGAATGCAATCGAGGGGTTAAAAGTTTACTAGCGACCCACCAGCACGAGCTAGTACCAATGGGGAGTGGCCCATGGCATACTGCCGCACGAGCTGCTCCAGGCCCATCATGGCCGCCGCCATCTCCCTCGCATACTCCGGAGTCACCTGCACAACACAAGGTGTGACTAGCATAAGATACACTGAAAGCCAAATTACGAAGGTAATAGAAACAAGTTATACCTGAGCACGGAACTCCGGAGGCTCGACCGCAGGCCGTGGGGCCTCCACCAGGCCAGGGACTCCACTCCTACCACTCCTACCACCTCTACCGTCGCACCTGCTGCTGTGCCTCCTAGGTAGCACGGATCCCAAAGCTCTGCATCAGGTACCGAACCCGGTATTCTGGGTAGTCAGCCCCAGCCTGGAACAGTGGCTCTAGCTGAGGGTCTAGCTGCGTGAACCGCTCCACCTCTTCGAAGGTGTACTCGCTCGTCATCAGCACGAGAGGAGGGAGCGGCCCGAGGACCAAGAGAGTGTCCAGCCTCAACGACTGACGTGATACTCAGTCACCCAGGTACCACTGCCAGCCGTAGGGGGACTTCAGAAGCACTCTCCCCCTCGTCACGGCACGACTATGAGCCATGAAGGGGACCTTGAAAAGGTCCCAGATCCGCCAATGCACCTGCAATTGGGAACGTGTGTCAGAAAATCGATTCACTATACTAGTAACGAGGACTGAAACCAAGGAATCATGAATACCTGATCAGGACACAGCTCGTCCAAGTACAACAGGTAGGCGTTCAGATCGCCCTTCCCCTGCTTCACCCCTTGGAACTTTTTCAGCCAACAAAGGGCTCAGGGAAGCACCAGGTCGTCAGGATACGATGTCGTGGGAGGGTACATGTCCAGTACCTCGTACGTCCAAAGCTGCAAAGATCAAAGTATTAAGAGTTAGCACGAAACAATACAAATGCATGAATAGGAAGCTAAGTAAATGTTGAAAGAAAAATTTTGGAGCATACCTCTCAAACTCCCCAGTAGCCGCTGAGGCTCTTCCCTGCGCCTCGAGAAAGGGACCCCATAAAGGCGTAGATGCCCTCAAAGCCGCGCCGCCCCAGTCAAAGCGGGCTATCTCCCAAATGGCCCCCAGAGCTGGCAAGAAAGACAAGTGTACCCGGTTGCGCCTGTTAGGAAACAGGGACGCACCGAGCACATACAACAAGAAGCACCGGCCATCTGCTCCTCCTAGACCCTACCCACTGGAGGCTTCAACCAAAAGTCCAAGAGCTGGGCGTACAGAGCATCTCCCTTCTCTGCCCTCAGCTTGTACCCCAAGAGCCACCTCTGGAGCTCTGTGTCCCTCCCCGCCATAACATCATAAGGGATAGGGACACTTCTGACCCTTAGCCTGATGATCGCCGCGAAGTCCAAGGGCGTCACCGTCATCTCACTGAAAGAGAAGCGGAACAAATTCGTCGTGTCCCACCACCTCTCGGCAAGCGCCCTCATCACCTGGCGATCGTTGCTCGCTCGCGTCAACACACCCGCAAACTCCCTAAAACCCGCCACGCTCACCATCTCCCTCGAAACCTCCGGGTGCCTCTCCTAAAACCAGGGCACATCGCCTGCATCACCATAGCACGAGATCCTTATCTCCTGTTGCAAAAGAAGCATGATTCAATAAAGGGCATAATAATCAAGGGTATTGAGCTAAGAAGCATAGTAAATTACATTGAAATACAAATATTAATGCATACCTCGGCTCGGTGCGAAGACAAGTGCTGCTGCGGGTCCCTCAAGACTAGAGACCCGTCGTAAACAGCCCTCTTCGGCCTGTAAGTGTCTAGAAGTGAGGGCACCACCGTGTGCCGAAGAGGCACGTAAAACTCCTCGTCAAAAGGTCAGTCCTAACCTAGGACCGCTGTCACCACGTCCACCACGGTCCTTCGCGGGACCAAAACCGCCTCCTCCTTGACCTGTGGCCCCTCGGCCACTCCCGTCTCGAGCTCAGTCCGGAGATCCCTCTCCTGGGACTCAAGTAAGGCCTCTGCCAGCCCTGGCACCCCCCGTAAGGTCTCCACCAAGTCCTCGAGGGATGCTCCATCCAAGTAGTCCCCCATCCGTATGGGCCGTGACAACCCTGCACCTACGCCGCTACCTACAAACATGGCCGGAGTCTCCTGCTCCTCCACCGGCTCCTTCTCAACAGCGGGGGCCTTCCCCAAGTCAGCCCGAGGCTCCCTCACAGGAGAAGCCTCTGTCCCCTCCTCCGAGACTCGCTCCTCTAAACCATCACCAACCCTAGACTGGCCTATGGCCACATCCTCACCCCCTAACTCCACTGCACCTGGGCTCTCCGTGCCCTGACCATAACTGGCCAAAACTCCACCGTCACTACTGCCACCTGCCGCGGCAACCGAGGCCGTGGCCTCCTCAGCCACGGTTGCCAAAACCAAAAAACCCAGGGTCTCTTAGACCTCCCCGATCGCCGGCCCACTCTCCGGAGGAACCTAGGGTGGTGTAAGCTCGACCCTTGGTGGTTGATCACCACCAAGCATATCCTCCCCGTGATCCATGGTCGAATGAGAGAGAGAGTACAAGCTTACAGCTTTCCTTAGTGGTCCAAAGGGATTCGAACCGAAAAGGTTTTCTTACTTTCTTCAAAGGAAAAGAAGTATTCAGAACGAGTAGGTTGTGATCTGACCCAATAGTAGCTTCAACCAAAACAATGGCTTGCTCATACAACTCTCTCCATTTATCATTAGCAAAAGCCATATCCAGTCATTCCATAACAAGATCCCCTTCCAATCTATTGTTTCTCTTGGTAAACCTTGGACCCTTAAATCCCAAGTCCACTAAACCGCATATAGTTAGCATTTTGTGAAAGGAGGACAGCCTCCTTGGATTAGGAATGGAACCCCCCACTTTATCACTTGTACTCAAAACTTCATTGAAATCACCAATGCACAGCCAAGGAAAAGACCCAGAAAACCCAATATTTATTATCTCTTCCCACACCTGATCTCTACCCTCTCTATTGGGACTCCCGTAGATGAAAGAGGTAGCCCAAACATGTGAAGTAGACTTTTTCGAAATAACAGTATGGACAATATTTTTGGTTGAAGTTTCAATATCAATTTCCACTTTATTTTTTCACCATAAAGCAAGACCTCCAGAAAGGCCAATGGGATCAACATAACTACCAAAATCAAAATCTAATCTACGGCAGATGGTTTCCAAAAGAACCTTATTATTCTTGGTCTCCATTAGGAAAATGATGGAGGGACGATTCTTATGCACAATATCACCTAAAGCCTAGGTTGTCAAAGGACGCCCAACTCCTTGACAATTCCAAGTTAGGATCATCATTGGGAGGGGGTGGCTGTTCAGGGCCAGCCATACACCCATCCAGTATGAGATCAGTCGCCATTTTACCAGGAAACAGAGGGAGTTCAGCATCTAACAATTGCATAGGAACATCGAAGAGACAGGAATTCGATTCGTCCAACGAGTGAGTGATGGAATACAAGTCCCCCTTTCTAGGGCCCTTCTTAATTCAGGAAGGGCTGGGTTTTAAAGTATGCTTGGTGATAGGGGTAGAAAGGGGGAGGGGGGGGGGGGGGGGTGGCTCGAATCAGGACCACACAAGCAGAGCAATTTGGATTTTTTACCATCATCCAACTCCTCCTCAGGTTTACGTTTGATTGCAAGGTTTCAGAATATAAAGGCTAGGGCTTTGTCTGGAGAGGGTAAAAGGGAAGAAGAAGTGATGAGAAAAGGGTCAACGTTAGAAGGGCTGGTTATGGATTTAGGGATATTCGGGATGATTTCTTTAATAAGCAGGGGTTGGGTTTGGTTTTGATGTTGAGGATTTGGCTTATACTTTGGGGAGGAGGGACTATCAAAAGGCTCAGTAACAAAATAGACGGGTTTTTATTGGGGGTTGGGGGGGGGGGGGAGAAAGCCAGAGATAGATTGAGCTTGGGCTATAGAAGGGGAGGGAGATTGAACACTAGGGTTAAAAGGATCCGATCCAGTGGAGTTAAAAACCTTACTCATAGTGGGAAAAGACAAGGGAGAGATACCGTTAAGAGTATTCCCTTGCTCCGTACGAGGAAGGAGAGCACGATTGTCCTTGACGATGACGCCACCTGGCATGTGGAGAGCCACCGGCCTCACTCCTACAATCTCCATAGGAATCTGTGCAAAAATAATGGGCTCCTCATGTGCAATTAAGGGATTAGGATCACACGCTCCACCATCTCGATTCTGCAACGCCATCCGCAGCCCTAACAACTCTGTGACTAGTTCCTCCACCTCATCCACTTCCTGGCGTATAACTTTGATCGGAATCTGGGATCTCCGAATGGCCGAAGCTTTGATATCAAGGCCATAACAAAAATCAGAGCTACTGTTCCTCGGAGTGAACTTGCAACTCCTGTTATCATGCCCTATCCTTCCACAGGCAAAACAGAGATCCAAAAGCTTTTCATACCCGTATGAGATCCAGATATCTTTGGTCAAGACTGATTGAGCTTGAAGCCAGAACCCTTTCGGGATGGGTAGATCCAGATTTATCTCTACTCTGACCCGGAGGAAGCTATGATCCAGCATAATCCCATTTGGATTTGTTTCAATAGCTAAGAGCTTCTGGAATCGTCTACCAATCACTTCAGCATTAGATTTGTGCATCTTCCCAATCGGAAGACCATGGATTTTGACCCAGAACGGACATACAGAGAAATCATGGTTGGGGATGGCCACCCCATCCAAAACCGGCTGAAGTACCAACAAACTATACATGATGGACCATGGTCTCTCTCCAAGAACCATTTCTCGATCCTCTGCTTCCTCAAAGCGAAAAAGAAAGATGTTGTTACTCCAAGAGGTAACAGCGAAAGGATATTTGGTTTTTCAAGCAATTGTGCAAATATTGGTTATGGCAACTGTAATTATGGCTTTAGGGTTGAGAACTTTCCCAACCAGACACAAGTTGCTCATAACCTCTGAGTCACTGGAACCTTCCTCAAGATCCAGAATCTCAAGATTATCCATGGAGGCAGAGCAAGTCTAACTCAGGGAACAAAAAAAAAAGGGAAAGAAGAGAAGATAAGGGGAAAAGGGGGAGGAAACTAGGGAGAACTAGGGCAAGAATATGGTGGGGGTGGAGGAGGAAAAGGAGGTAAACAAGGGAAAAAGGTGGAAAAGGTACAGACGGATGGTAGTAACCCTATGGACACAGCCAAGGATATGGGGCTCTCATTTTATTGAGAGAAACTCTCATTTGAGAGAGAGAGAGAGAGAGAGAGAGAGAGAGAGAGAGAAAGAGCTATCAATCAACCCAATAAAACTCATAGGTGAGGGATGAGTGGTCGATAGGACCGTTGCAGTGTTCTTGACTTTATTGGATAGTTAATTTGTAGGGTGAAAAACCAATTCCGTCAAATATAGTTGGTCAAAAGATTAAAGGCTGAACTTAGAGGAAAGAAAACAAAGGAAAGGAAAGGAAAGGAAAGTGATGAGAGAAGTTATTGAGATGTGAAGACAATTTTGGAGTCGCAGTAAAAAAAAATGGCCCAAATGGTTTTGGGTCCCGCCCAACGCAGGTTTTGGCATTTTTTTGGATTTCTATGCATTAGCTTGCTTGCATGTATAAAAGTAAAGCTAGGGCTGCCTTCTTTTGTAACTTTGACATATTTTATCATAGTGAAACACCCTAGCACCCCGTGGACATACGATTAAGCAATCAACTTAAGTCGGAACCATGTAATCTCTGTGTCCTGTGTCTTGTGTCTTGTGTCTTGTTCTTTTCTTACTTTATATTGTTTTATGCTCTTGGTTTGTGCTTCGATTGTGTGCGTTTGCTTATGGGTTTGGACATTTGAACCCCCAACAACTAGTATCAAAGCTCTGGGTTAGGAGGTCAAGGGTTTACACAATGGCTGAAGAAAAATAAGATCGTGAAGTTCAATGGTACGAACTACACTTTTTGGAAGATACAGATAGAGAATATTTTGTATCAGAAGGATCTATATCTTCCGATCAGTGGCACGAAACCAGAAAGCATAAAGCAAACAGATTGGGATATTTTGGATCGCAAAGCTTTGGGGACTGTGCGATTGAGCCTCGCGCCATCGGTTGCGTCCAATATTGCCAAAGAAAAGACTATAACAGATTTGTTCAAAACCCTAGAAAAGATGTACGAGAAACCTTCTGCGGTGAACAAGGTATATCTTATGAAAACGTTGTTTAACCTAAAGATGCCTGAAAACTTTATTGTTGCTGAACATCTGAATGAATTTAATATGGTCACGAATCAATTAGAATCTGTGGGTATTAATTTTGATGATGAGATTAGAGATCTTGTTCTACTATCGAGTTTGCCAGAAAGTTGGAATGGACTTGTCGTGGCAGTGAGTAATTCCTCCGGGTCTACAACAAAAAAATTGGTGGATGTTACTAGATTGATATTAGGAGAAGAGGCTAGGAGGAGAGCATCGGGTGAGGATGTTGCTTCGGGTTCAGCACTTAGTACAAAAGATAGAGGCAGGTCTGCGAATAGGGGAGGCAACAAGGGCAAAGGAAGAGGGAGTTCCAAGAACAAGGGCAGGAGTAAATCTCGCAGTAGAGAAGTGAAACCTGAAGGTTGTTGGAACTATGGTCAGATGGGGCATTGGAAGCGAGACTGTAAGGCACCATCGAAAAAGCAGCAGAACGAGAATAATCAAGTGGGTAAGAACACCGTCAACGTTTCCGAGGAATTGGATAATGAAGCCTTGATTTGTTCATTGGATTCTCGCAATGAGTCTTGGATTGTAGACTCGGGAGCCTCATTCCATGCTACTTCATGCATGGATGTGCTACAGAATTATGTCCAGAGAAACTATGGAAAAGTTTATCTTGGTGATGATGAAGCTTGTAACATAGTTGGGAAATGGGATGTGTATATGACTCAGACAGACGGGACAGTACTGAAATTGAAGGATGTTAGACATGTGTCTAGTCTAACAAGGAATTTTATTTTGATGGGTCAGTTGTCAGAGGGTGGAGTGGACACATCGTTTACATCAAACGCTTGGAAGATGAGCAAAGGGGCACTGGTTGTGGCTAGCGGTAAAAAGGAAGGAACCCTATACGTATCTTCGGGTACTTATGGTAGCATCATAGTGGTAGCATCAGCAGTTGATTGTACTACGTGGCATCACAGGCTACGTCACATGAGCGAAAAAGGGATGACAGTAATGTTATCGAAGGGGAAATTGCCGGGTTGTAAGTCGTTGGACTTGGACTTCTGTAAGGATTGAATCTTCAAGAAATAGAGGAAAGTTAGCTTTACAAAGGTGGCAAGGACTTTAAAATCAGAGAAGTTGGAGCTGGTTCATATAGAAGTGTGGGGACCATCTCATATAGAAGTGTGGGGACCATCTCAAGTATCTTCTCTTGGTGGCTCACGTTATTTTGTTACTTTCATTGATGACGCTACTAGAAAATTATGGATTTATTTTCTCAAGCATAAATCTGATGTGTTTGGTGTTTTCAAGAATTGGAAAGCATTAGTTGAGAATGAAACAAGACAGAAATTAAAGTGTCTGAAATTTGATAATGGCGCGAGTATTATGATGGTGAGTTTGAGGCTTACTACGCTGCAAATGGGATTCGAAGGTTGAAAACGATCCCAAAGAAGCCAAGGCAGAATGGAGTTGCTGAGCATATGAATAAGACGATCCTAGAGCATGCAAGGAGCATGAGGCTATATGCTAGGTTACCTAAGCAATTCTGGGCTGACGCAGTAAATACAATGGCGTATTTGATCAACAGGGGACCTTCAATTCCTCTGAACAATGGATTGCCGGAGGAGGCTTGGTCAAGTAAAGAGGTAAATTTATCTCATTTATGAGTATTTGGTTGCATGGCCTATATGCATATTGAATCGGGTGATAGGGGCAAATTTGATGCTAAGTCTCAAAAGTGCGTGTTCATTGTTTATGGTACTGATAGCTATGGGTATAGGCTATATGATTTTGAAAATCGAAAAACACGCAGAAGTATAGATGTGGTATTTAATGAGTCTGTTTTGCATAGAAACAGACATAATCAACTCGAGGAGGCTAATGAAAATTCAGACTTTGTAGAGTTTGAGGGGATCCCTAACAGTAATGTCTCACAACCTCAGGATATTAATATGCAACCTACTCCACAGGCAGATCCACAGACTCTTCCACTCATGAGGTCTACACATACTATTAAACCACCAATGCGTTATTCTCCTACTTTACACTATTTGTTGTTAACTAATTGTAGGGAGGTATTCCCGAACAGCTATGAATAGTTACCAAGCACGTGATGCGACGGGGGCACGTGGTAGACATGATAAGCCTGTCGCCGGGCAGTGCGATGAACGGCTGCGTGGACTAGTGACATGAGAAGTTATTGGTCCGGGTTGTCTGTTCGGCTGATAAGGACAAAAGACCTGTGAAGTCGTCTGTCCAGTATAATTACATGGACCAGTGGCATGTGGGGTCATTGGTCCAGGAGGACTGTTCGGCAAAGAGGTAGCCGAACAGTGGAGGAAGTTGCCCTAAGTCTTGACGTGACAAGAATACTCTGGAATGGTAATATTCCGTAGAAGCATAAGATCCCGAGTATGTAGGATCAAGGTGAGAGACCCAACGTGAGTGGGGTGTTCGGATAATTATGGGAAAGAGTCCCATAACGTTTGAGCTTTTGTACAGATAAGGGAATGAGAATCCAGAAGATACTAGGTATCCTATACGAGATAGGAATCCTAGGGCAATAGGGATGCTTGGGCTGCAAGCATCCGTGAGCCTATAAATACGAGGTAAATCTGGAGGTAAAAGGTACGCAATATTTGGCCATCTCTTATTGTCTTCCTACTGATAATTAGGGTTGTTTATTAGTACATGATACTAACTTAGGCATCGGAGGGCCTTTGCCACGAGAGGCAAAGGTGCACTCACCCCTTGTCTGTTTTGCAGATTAGGGTTCCGACGAAGAACTAGGGTTCCGGTGTAGAGGCACGTGAAGCCGCTGCAAATTGGTGTTGTTCAGAACACTAAATTGTTTTCATCCCCCTACACTAATAGTGGTGAACCAGAATGTTTTAAGGAAGCATTACAGGTGGAGACCAAGGGAGAGTGGGAGTGAGCAATAGATGATGAGATGGATTCTCTCTCATCAAATCACACTTGGGACTTGGTTCAATTGCCCAAGGGGAAGAGAGCTTTGCACAATAAATGGGTATGCAGGCTTAAGGAAGAATCTGATGGGAGCAAACGATACAAGGCGAGGTTGGTAGTGAAGGGTTTTGAGCAGAAACCAAGTATTGACTACACCGAATTTTTTCCTCTTGTGATAAAGATTTGTACTATTAGATGCGTCCTTAATATTGTGGTTGTTGAGAACTTGCACTTAGAGCAGTTAGATGTAAAAAATGCTTTCCTTCATGGGGATTTGGAGGAGGATATTTATATGCATCAACCAGAGGGTTATGTTGTCAAAGGGAAAGAGGATCAGGTATGTAAGCTTCAAAGGAGTCTGTATGGGTTGAAACAGGCGCCTAGGCAGTGGTATAAAAGGTTTGATACCTTTATGACAAATACGGCGTTCAGTAGATGTCATGGGGATCACTGTTGTTATTTTAAGAAGTTTGGTAAATCGTATCTCATACTTTTGTTGTATCTAGATGATATCCTTGTTGCAGGTTAAAGTATAGATGAGATTGCTAATCTCAAGGCACAGCTGTCTAGGGAGTTTGCGATGAAGGATTTGGGTTCTGCGAAGAAAATCCTTGGGATGCGAATAAGTAGGGACAGGGTGAACCGGAAGTTGAAGTTGTCACAGGAGGAATATGTTGAAAAGGTTCTCAAAAGGTTCAACATGGAAGGTGCTAAGCCTGTTTGCACACCGTTGGCAAGTCACTTCAAGCTTTCGAGGGAAAAAGGGGCAGTAACTGATGAAAAAAAGAACTACATGGCTAAAGTTCCATATGCCTCGGCGGTAGGCAACTTGATGTATGCTATGGTTAGCATGAGGCCAGACATTGCTCAAGCAATAGGAGTTGTCAGTAGGTTTGTGGCAAATCCGGGCAAGCAGCATTGGGAGACAGTCAAGTGGATTTTGCGGTATCTGAGAGGTACTTCTGATTTGGCTTTGTGTCTTAGGTGTTCTAATATTTGTTTGCAAGGATTTGTGGATTCGGATTTAGCAGGGGACATTGACAGCAGGAAAAGCACTACTGGATATGTTTTTACATTGGGGAGTGCAGCGGTTGATTGGGTCTCACGGCTACAGAAAATAGTGACTATTCCCACAACAAATGCGGAGTATGTTGCAGCCACGGAGGCGTGTAAGGAGATGGTATGGCTAAGGAGGTTCATGAAAGAGTTGGGTAAGGAACAGGATAATTGCAAATTGTTCAGTGATAGTCAGAGTGCAATACATCTGGCGAAGAACGCAGCTTTTCCTTCGAGGACCAAGCATATTGACATAAAGTATCACTTTATTCGCTCTTTGTTGGAGGATGGGCAGTTCACTTTGGAGAAGATTCACACAAGGGATAATCTGGCAGACATGTTTATGAAGGAGGTTACTGTGGTGAAGCTAAAGTCTTGTTCAGTTTCTGTGGGTCTCCAAGCTTGAGTGGGAGGCTGGGTGCTGGTGGTGTTAATGATAGTTGATGATTGGCTGGATGTCTGAATATGTCTTCAAATGGGAGATTGTTGAGATGTGAAAACAATTTTAGAGTTGCAGTAAAAACAAATGGCCCGAACGGTTTTGGGTCCCGCCCAACGCAGGTTTTTGCGTTTTTTAGGGTTTCTGTGTATTAGCTTGCTTGCATATATAAAGGTAAAGCTAAGGCTGCCACCTTTTGTAACTCTGACATATTTTATAATAGTGAAACACCCTAGCATCCCGTGGACATACGATTAAGTAATCAGCTTCAGTCGGAACTACGTAATCTCTGTGTCTTGTTCTTTTCTTATTTTATATTGTTTTCTGTTCTTAGTTTGTTCTTCAATTGTGTGCATTTACTTGTGGGTTTAGACATTTGAATCCCCAACAAAAGTAGAGGGAAGAATTCTTCTTTCTTTTGTTATTTTCCTTTTTGCTTCCTCCCAATCCAAATAAGAAAAAATTACAGTAGTATTTTCCCTTCTTCTCCTTTCTTTTCCATTGGATGCAAACAAACCTGCACAGTTATTTTAAGCTGGTTGTGGTCCTTGTCACCTCTGCAAAATTCTCTCCTGTTCATGCCAATCCTTGAGAGAGAAAGGTTTAATTGTTTTGTTTGGTTTGTATTTTGAAATTTTTTTTGAAAAATAGTAGGGGTAACAAGTGGAGAAAGATAGAGAGAAATATTGCAAATAGGAAAAATCTAGGGGGATTTTTTGAAAATGAAAAAGAACAAGGCAAAATTGGTTAAAACCCGCCTCAGATCTCTCCAAAAGCATTGACATGCACAGGAGGGACGGATTTATCTGATTCATCTCTGTATCTTTCGCTTTAATTCACGAAAAAGACCAGAGGGAGACCCCTTTCTGCAAACCCACTTTGTAACAGCCCTAATTTTTCAGTCAGTAAAAATTTCGTTAAATATTTGAATTTTATTTTAATACTTGGATTGCTTTAATTCTCTTTTATTTTCTTGTAGTTTGTCATAATTACACTTTTGCCCTTCAAAATTTGTTTCTTGACTTTAAGCCCTACTTGGTGTGAATAAATTCATTTCTAACGGGCTAGTTGGAGTAACCAAACCAGGAAGCCACCTAGTTACATTTCTCTAACCCTAGATGGACCGTTTTGCCCATCCTTGAACCTTGTGATCCTTTTCAACCCTAGACTAAGAAATTATTTATTTGTTTTATTTTATTATTGTGATTTTACTCTTTATCCATTGGACGATAAAAATTAGGGGAATTATTATCCATTGGATAATAGGAACCCAATTCTTTATATTAAAAGGATTCAATGAAAAATTTGAGAAAAGTACTTATATCTATAAAAGAATAGACTTTTATAATTGCTTAAAAGGACATTTTGGGTTATTTAATATAAAAGTTCCCTAATTACTATTGTCCATTGGACAATAAAAGTTAGGGGATTTATTATCCATTGGGTAAAATGTTTAGTTTCTCAACTAAGTACATGGGTTTATTAAATTAGTCTTTTTCTTAATCCCTATGTGGGATGAAGTACCAATATTTTATTATGTAAGTACTTAGTAGTCTTTTAAACTTAAGATTCTCCTAAGTACTCTAATATTATTTAAATTGGGGTTTTGTACCCAATTGGATTAGTTTAATGGGGAGTTGTTCTACCTAGAGTACATTAGTACCTATGTAAATATTATATTAGTACTTGGATGACTTAAATATTGCCTTAGTACACATATGCCAATTTATTAGTTTAATGGGAAATCTTGACCTTTTAAGACTACTTTTGATCTTTAGTACAAAAGTACTTATTATTTTATTTGTTTTCTTGCACCTAATAGTGTGTGTATATATATATATATATATATGTGTGTGTGTGTGTGTGTGTGTGTGTGTACTATACTAGAGAGTGAGGGAGAGAGAGAGAGAAGCCGAGAGAGGGAAGAGAGAGAGTGTGAGCTGAGAGGGTGAGAGAGAGGAAGAGAAAGAAGAGGGGTTTGATTTGTACCATGACTTATCACCAAGATCTTCTTCATCCTTCCAATCCTTGGCAAACCTAACCTCCATTGTCCTCCTTGTACAATTATCAATTGTTTAAAACAAAATCTTGTACAACCTAGCCTCTCTTCCACAAATCTTCCAAGAATCAAATCCTTGGTACAAATCATAGCCATGCAAGCCTAGGATTGGCCTTTGATCTTTCAAAGATTGCAAGACAAGTGTCAAAATTTGAGATGTGGAGAGAGAGGGGGGGCCGGCCTTAGAGAGAGAGACGGAGCTCAAGTTTTGGCTATAAATAGAGCCATTCCTATGCCATTCAACTCATACCTTCTCATTGCTCCAACTTTTCTCTTGAATTTCTTTATTCTTTCTTTGTTCTCTTTGTTCTTGAGTTCTTCTTGTGTTCTTCAAGAAACTCATCCAAGGCTGCCACTAAGCCTCCACTCGACCACCCTTCGATCCATAAAGTATAGTAGTTTTAGTCAAGAAGAAGTTTCGAGAGAAACTTTCTCTTTCGAAGCTACCGGTAGACCACCGTAGGAAGTTACTCCGTCCGACCACCGATTGCCGTTACCACCGCCAAGAAGTAAGGTAGGATCTCCTTATCTTCCATCTCAAGTAGAAAGTATGTTATCTTTATTTACTTTCCATCTCAAGTATTTGTATTTTGATCTTTAAAATGATTGTGAGCATGCGTAAATGAATTGCTTGTATTACTTGTGGCGTGATAAAGCATAAGTGATTTTCACTTTAAGGGCGTCCGTACATGTGGCGTTATGCTTTAAGTTGTGATTTGAGCATGTTAAATAGTATAGAGTTGGATGATCTTGCTAGTTTAATTTCAAGATTTCAAACGAATGATAAATGCTTGTGTGGAAGTCCTACTACGGAAGTCTTTGTATGAAAACGAGACACGAGAACCGAGAAAGTAGAAACATGGCACCTAAGGTGTGGTTGACAAGGAAAATGTGCTTTCCGAGAAAGGAAATATCTTTGAAACTACATAATGACCAATTTTGGTGGCATTATGTGAGATGTGTGTGTATGTGTGTTCCAATGGGAATCCGGAATAGCGGAACCATTGTGAGGTTGTGTGCATTCCCATGGGAACCCGGAGTAGCGGAACCATGGTAAGGTATGGCTTGGTTATCCGCGGTACGGAGCCAATGCAATTGTGTGTCAATGGTAACCCGACGCGGCGGAACCGAGGTTGGGTATGTAGCTTGGTTATCCATGGTACGGAGCCAATGCAAATATTTTGAAAGGTTGATTTATATGTGGAAAATGTTGACACGGTCTACGATGAGTCGCTTGAGAGAAACACGAAAATCTTGGACACCAACGATAGATGATTAACGAATGTGGATGTGTGATTGTTAGTGTTGTTATAATGATTTTCTGTTGTAAGGTTGGTGGGTAAGTATTTCCTATTGAACGTTGTAGCTCACGGTGTTACCTTTTGGTGACCCTGACATATTATATCAATGGCGACGCTGGTATAATGTGTCAGACTTTGTAGATGAACAGGATAAGTTGTACACCTTGGAGGCCTTCGGAGCTGAGGAGCTTGCCAGAATGGAGGAGCAAGCAGAGCAGTAGTTAGGAGCCCTAGTTCCTCCTTTGTTGATAAATTGTACCCTTTGATGTATTTATGATGTAATAATTAGCCAGACTCTCTTTATTATGTAATAAATGCCTCATTAACGTACCCAAAATTCGGGGCGTTACACACTTGGTTTCTCCCAAAACCAAAAAAAAACTACCCCTTCGTCCCTAAATAAATGTCCGACGCGCAAACCTAAGCCTTCAAAAAGATGCATTTGTTTCGTTAAAAAAATCAAAATTTTTCCACAAATCAATAGATAGCATGAGTTCTATTAGATTGTGAAAAAATATTAAATTTTTTAATGAAAAACATGCATATTTTATAAAGCCTAGTTTTGCGCGCCGGACATTTATTTAGGGATGGAGGGAGTACAGTATTTGATAGTATAGACACCCCAATCTGAGTTCCCAATCGTTTTACTTTATTTTTCAATTTCTTGTTTTCCCGATGATGAATCAGGCCGAAAACAGTCTTAAGAGTGAAATGGCTTGAGCTTGGAGTGCGTGGAACCCATCCTTAGCCCTAAAACCCTTAAAACCAAACCCTAACCTTAGGTTTGACCATCGCGCGGTAAATTGGATCCCTCGCGCGATGCTTCATCTGCGAAGTGTTGGTCAAAGTCAAAGTTTTGACTGTTGACCATTGCGGGGCTGGCTTAACCCTCGCGCGATGGAGTGACTACCTCGCGTGATGATCAACACCTGTCATTTTCACCTTTTTTCAGCTGGATTTCGTGATGATCAGGGGGCTACAGGCCTGTGTAACCTCGTTTCGTCGACTGAACAACGTCCTGCTGGGCTGCCCTTGCACCACCTCTCCTCCACTCTCCCATCACCTTTTGCACGCTACTTCTCTACCAAGCAACTACAACCAGCATTGTTGGCCGGTTGTACTGCCTTGTTAGCCACCAACCCAAGCCCTCTTCTTCTCCTATAAATACCCCATTGCCCTTTCTTTACAAGGGTTACAAAAAAATCTTAAGCAAAAAAAGACCACACAACTCATAAAACCTTGGTACTTCATCCATCCAAGCCATTTTCCATACACTCATTTCACAAGCACTACTACTCCCTTCAAGTTCTTTTCAAAAAAATAACCCAAGCAAAGGTATAACTTCATTACCTTCTTACTGTTTCGACCCCTGAGGGGGGGCTGACAGGGCCAAGGCTGGTAATCAATACCAGTCTTGGTCCTAAAGCCAGCAGAGATGCAAGTTATCGTGGACCAGCTCTCCCGCGCGCAAGGGACCCTCTGTATCGCGCAACTGTTCCAGTCAGCACGTGACGGTCCTCATGGGGATGGGATCCTGGTTCTTCTTTATTTACATGATTTCCTGCTTTTCTGTGAAGTATATTTAGAATATTCCACTGTTTTGAATGATAAAATCAATTAGTTCAACTTATTTTGCACATTTATCTGCTTTGGAATGCCCATGGGTTGGTTCTGAATTTATCTCAGAGCCCAGGCATGCAAGAGCAATTCCTGGAAGTCCAGCCAAAACAACCGCGCGATGTTATCACTCTGTCGCGCGATGGAATGGCAATTTCCATAAACTGCCTGTGCATGGGCAACTGGGTCTCTGACCTTTATTTTAATGCCCTCACTGTTTAATGGTTGAATCTTATTCTTATTCATTCTGTTTGTAATAATTACTTACTTTTAGTACATGTAAACCTGCTTGGTTTGTTTCCTGGGTGTGCACTGGTCCTTCCAGAGCCCAGAAGGGAATAAAATTCAACCTGTTAATGGGACGTCAAACCTCGCGCGACGGTATGGGTTCATCTCGTGATGGATTACTTGCATGTGTGAACTTTCATGCATGCAAGTTGGCCATTGTTTGTGTCGAACTCGTACCAAGTGCACTGTTTTGATATCTAATTATAGTTTTGAATTTTATTTCATTTGTCACTCAATGTTTCATCCCACCATGCTTTTATCATGCACATCCTGCAACATGTTACATTTTTAATCTCCGATTAACTGTTCCCCCGCTCTAATTGGCTAAAATAATTGATTAATTAAACAGAATCGCAAATAAATGTTTTTGCAAATGCCTAAGTATAGACCGATCTCCGGATTGGGCGAGAGGGGTGCCATAAAACCCTTCTCCTCTCGTAATCTGGCTCCCGAACCCAGATATGGTTATAACGGACTGGTTCCTTAACTTTTTCAAATCAAACAGCGCGGCAAGTGCTTCAAAACACAGTTCCTTGGGTGTCGGACCTTAAAACCCGAGTGGCGACTCTGTATTTTTTCAAGCGCTTGTCGTCCAGCTTAGCGCTCCCGCGAATCGGCATTTTCTTTAGGAAGGGAACAGAATCCTTTCCTAAGAAAAAGGGCACGCTGCCCACAGTGGCAACTCTGCTGGGGATCGAACCAATATTAGTCTATACTTGGATTTTAAAACGCTTGAGAACAATCCCACAAAAACCTGTCAAAATAGTGAGCTTCGCGCTGCTAAAGAAAGGATTGGTGATTTAACAGGACCTCGTGTCCGGCCATCCTAACCGGGGCTTTTCCGATTGTTCCCTCATGTAGTTTCTTCTAAGTATTGACTAAATAAAGTGAGCCAAATTTGAAAAAGCATTTATGAATTTGCGATTCTATTCCATTAATCAAATTTTTTTTAGCATCTCATTTGCACAGATGTGGGATAAGCCTCGTTGGATCGTTTTGACAATCTGGCACGATTTACTGGAACCCGGGGACCCCGAATGACTAACAACCTTCGACGATGATAAGTCATTCTACTGTTCGACTGTTGCTCTGCGGTTATGTGGGCAACGGGAGGTATATCTTGGCTTTGGTTCGAGGAACCTGTTACAAGCCAAAACCAGCCTTCTGCATATACAAAGCATTAGAACTCTCCAAACTAGGACAAGTATCTACAGGGTAAAATCTACTCTTTTTTTTTTGCTCGGCAAGGGTAAGATCTACTTGCATCTAACCCCACATACTGTCTACGTGTTACTGCTTTTCCTACCGCATGCACTGTACATACATACCGTTTTGCGTAGGAGCATGTTTAGGGCGGCTTCTAGGTTGTCTCTTTTTTGAGTCTGTCTTATGCTTATAAGGACGTTGTCATGGCCCGATGAAGAGTCGTGCATCTTAATGGTGCATGTTATCAATTTTCAAAAGTCCTTAGATCAACAAGACTTTGGAAAATCAAGACTTTTTAAGTCCTTGGCTCATGCCCAATCGAGGTTTCAAACAGAAAATAAGGAACAACGGAGAGAATACCGTGATGCTTATACCACCTTGGTTATCGTGCTACGCACGTACACCATTTAGGCTATGGCGCTGTGTCGCCTACGCCATCCCGGTTCCGGTATCACGTCATTTACATTGAGTTGTTCAAAGTTGAAACTTCAAGAAACGGAATAGTCAAAGGCTTAGACTATGTTGATATCTCTTAGTTTTAGTCGATTTATTCAAAGGATACACCCTCAAAAAGATTTTCGAGGATTCTGGCAGCGTCTGAACAACATGAGATGGACTTGTCTTCTAGTCTTAGAGTCTAGGATGACACTGGCAACGGTTACTGTGCTTTTGCTTTAGTCTTTTATTTAGATTAAAGTTGTTGCAGGACCCTTATTAAGCCTTTTCTTACTTTACTGCAAACAAAGTTCTAAACCATTGCACCATCAAGGAAAATATCAAGGTAGAAAGCCAAACCCACTTGGGAACGTCTGCGTCAGAATCCGGTTGAAAGGTTAGTCAGATTGCGAGCCCAGTCAGTCACCACGGAAGACTCTCCGCGTTCTCTGCTTGCCATTCTACTGTCAGGCTCATCTCCGATCTTTGAAGAAAGAGAATCTCTGGCATCACCCATTCCCTATTCTACGTCAAGTACCTCAGAAGCACCAGTCATGGCAGATCAACCGCAACCTCTCACTCTGGAAACCATCCTCATGAATATCCAGACCAGCATCACTGCTATACCGCAGAGAGCCGCTCAAACAGACGCCAACATGACCCGCTTGAATGACCTCTTTAACACTCGTCTTCCTCCGACTGTTCAGGAGGAGGGCGAGGCCGAAGAGGACGTACATGAATAACCTGTAATGGTCGAAGATCCGGACCACCCAGGGCGTCTGGTAGCCTTGCACAATCCTAGGAGAACTCGGGTTCCCGCTCCAAATCCGAGCACTACTATCGTTAGGGTTGCTCAGAACCCCGACATTACTGCTCTCGTCGCCAAGATGGCTAAGCTGGAAGAATCTGTTTCAAAGTCTGAGAAAATTAGTGCTGGAGGGATCGACTTGGACCGCCTTTGCCTCTGTCCTACTACCAAACTCCCCGACAAGTTCAAAATGCCTGATCTGGCCAAGTTCGATGGCAGTGGTGACCCTAAGACTCGTCTCTTTGGTTATCACGCTGCAATGAAGCTCTTATCGGTAGAGCCCAAGGCCATGTCTCAACTGTTTCCTCAAACCCTCTCAGGCCCTGTTTTCCATTGGTTCTTATCACTCTACACGCTAAGCGAATGCCTTGGGAAGACATCGGGGCTGCATTTATTTCGCAGTACAGTTATAATTCCCAGCTGAAAATGACAACCCGGGAATTGGAGTCCACCAAAATGGAAGCCAAAGAATCCTTCGCAGATTTTGTCAAAAGGTGGAGGGCCAAGGCCGCTCAAATGACCGAGGGTCCGAGTGAGAGAGGTCAGCTCCGTATCATTTCCCGCAATCTCCAGCCGGATTACGCCAGCCACCTGGTTCTCGTCCAAGCATCCTCCAATTTTGACACCTTTTTCGAGTCTGGTGAAAGGGGAATCTTCAAATTCACCAAGGTCAAAGCCTCGTGCGTACTCCGGGAACACTAATGCACAGTTCGGAGGTGGAACTTATTCCAACACAGCGACCAGCGGCACTAACTCCTCTTCCTCCAATACTACCATTCACATCACCGATGTCAATCAGGTGTAGGCACCACAAAATAACTGGCCTCGCAATCAGCCTCGCAGTTTCTCCACATTCGAAGCCCCGTTGTCATCCGTCATGGAGAAATTGGTCAAGGCAAGGCATCTAAAACCCCTCGATCCAACTCCTCTACCTAAGAACCCTTCACCCAACTTCAAAGCCAATCTTTATTGCGCTTATCACCAAGCGGCTAGTCATCTTACAGACTTCTGTTTCCGTCTCCGTCACGCAATTTAGGATCTCATAGATGAAGGAACTCTTCAGGCCCCACCTCCACCATCTCAAAAGCTAAACATCCTTTCCAATTCCATGCCAAAGCACAATGCCGCTCCACGTATCAACCAAATATCCCTCAGCTCCACTGATATCAACCTTAGTTCCACTATATTTAATCCTACCGACCATATAACCTCAACGGATCAACCCAGGCCGGTCGTGCCCATACCTTCTCAACCCGAAGCCGAGATCTCCCACATCCATTTTGAGGAAAGACATTTGTCCAATTCCAATACACCCTCCGCACGCTTACATAATGGCACGTTTGTGTTCAACGCTTCTATCAGCGATCTATTCCATCAGTCCATCCCTTTCGTGCAACTTAATTCTGCTTCTTCCTTGGATAGCCTGTATTTCAATGTGACAGATCCAAACCCCTCTCCAAGTCTGGAAACCGTTTCACATCTGCTACCCCTCATTTGTCAGAACAGCGGATTGATATGCAAGCAATGGGTTGGGCTATAGCTGATAATGATGACTATGCTACCCCCATTGTTAATGAATGGACAGAATTGGAATTGGATGGTTTCCCCCAAAACCCTGAATACGTCCCTTTTGACCACGCTTGGTATGATGCTTGGATGGCAAATTATGAGGCAGCCATGCTTGATCCTCTAGATGGATTCTTGTTGGACATGTTATTTCAACAGCCTGAGCCTGTTCTGCCTGAAGAGGAGTACTATTGGGATCTCGAGCCTGCTTGGCAATTTTCGTTGGGATTTGACCCTAATCCTCTACAAGGCTACGCCTTACCAAATCACGAGATTCAGTTTCTGGAGAATGGTCTTGTCCAAGATGAAACTCGTGTTCTAGGGGAATGTTTCTTCCCTTCCACTGTCGATAGGCTTATCAACTCGGTGTCTGATGTCAAGTATGATCCCACCTTTTACATCATCAACGAGGGACTTCCGCGCCCCACCGTGCCTTACCCCACCAAGGAGGATTGCAGCATTATGGTCACGGACCTTGTTCCACCAGCTGACCTTTGGGACGTCGATGACGTGGTCAATATCCAAGTTGGATCCGAGGTTTGGACTGTCAATCACTCTTTTGCTGATGACGGGTTTTGGGATGTCCCTTTCGTTACTAATCCAGAGCCTGTTGAGGAGGTGGCAATTGTTAAGGATCTGGATTTCTGGGAATCGCTACTGTTGAAAGACTTAGCTGAAGACCAGGGGTTAGACATGGAAGTGCCTGAGGTTTCGCCAGTCTCTGACAAAGGGAAGCGCAAACTAGGAGAAGTCCCTACTAATCTCTGGGATGATAGTGAAAACCCTCAGGTGGTGCCCTCTTTGGGGAACGTTCTCAATGTTATGAGGAGTGGATGGATTTTTCAACCTGCTAATCTGCAAGCTAGGAGTTCGTCCAACTCTTCTAATCGAAAGAACAAACCTTCCGCTTTCCCAAGGTCTGCACCATTTGAGGTACATACTGGCTCCTCGAATGATGACATGATTCAAAGGCAATTGGAGCGGAATCCCACTGCCATATCACTCTGGGGACTAATCTGTTCCTCCCGTGAGCATCGTCAGAAACTTTGCCACACTTTCTCTCGTCTCGAGATTCAACCGGACGTTATGCTGGAGGCAATGATATCTCTCATCCTCCCACCTACTTCTAAGCACACCGTCATCTTCACTGACAAGGATCTACCAGTTGAAGAGGTCGATCACAATCGCCCCCTGTGCATCATTGTCAAATGCCGAGGAATTTGGGTTCCGACTGTTCTTATCGATAATGGATCGGCGATCAATGTTTGCCCGATGAGAGTGGCTTACCGTTTGGGACTAACCAAGAGGGACTTCCCGCCTTCCAATTTGGCTGTTAAGGCATATGACAGCACTCGTCGCGTGGTCGAGGGCACGCTTATGCTCAAACTTGATGTTGAGGGGTTTGAGATGGATGTCGAATTCCATGTAGTTGACATCCCTGCCACTTTTAATCTCCTGCTAGGAAGGCCATGGCTTCACAAATCTGACATCATGGTTGTATCGTCTACTTTTCACCAAAAAGTTATGTTGGGACTTCCTACCGGTAATCTGACTATCTGCAGGGACTCCGGCATTCGCCCGCTTAAGGAGGATGGCACACCTGTTCTAGGGATCGCGCACAATGACGAAGATGTTGATCTCAGAGGTTTCTATTTTAACACTTCTGGCTCATTTTCGCCATCAACGTAGACGGCGACTTCATCATAAGCTCTGTCGCTTTGGACATTATGAGGAGGATGTCCTATCCTACCTACGAAGGCTGCTTCGGTTTGGGATACACTTCCTCTGCCAAGGATGCCAAAAGGAGGAAATGCACGGGAAAACCCCGATCTCTCTATGGTGAGCCCGACAGCTACTTTGTGTGCGAAGTAGGGAATGATGTCTACATCGGACAAGCTGTGCCTTTCATCGATTCCGTTACTAGGGAACTGCTGCCGGGTTTTGAGGTCTTCGCTGACAACACCTGGTCCGCTAGTGATGAAGAGCCAGCAAGGACAGAATTCAAGAGGAAGCATAGCTAGCCCAAGCTGAAGACTGACTGGCTGGGGTCTTTTGATCAAGAAAATTTGGAGCAGCTGTTCTATGAGTTCTCCCAAGTGGGTTTGGCCAGGGAAGCTGGGAAGGCCGAAGTGTTCATGCTCGGGCCCGACGCCCTCGAGGATCCTACCTCTCTTATCGTGGAAGCCAAGGGTAGCCTTAAAAATTGCATTTTCAAACCACGCCTTACTTGCATTGATGATGCGTCTAAGTCTGACACGGAGTCTGTTGAGTCTTTTAAGTCCGAGTCTAGCTCTGAGTCGGAGTTTGTGCCTCTCGACCCTCCACATCACAGCTTTTATTTCAAGTTTGATTCCCTTGTACTTGGCGACCCTGCAGGGTCTTATGAAATGAAGGAATCCTCTTCTGACTACTTGAATGACCTTTACATAAATTGTGTCGACCCCGACGATGAAGGGATAGATTTCGCTGGGAACATTCCCAAGGAAATCCGTGCCTTCATCGAAAGGGAATATGAAAGGCATGCTCAGCAGTTAAAAGAAGAAATAGTTTCTATAAATTTGAAAAATGAGAACGATCCCCGAATGGTTCAAGTGGGCTCCACGTTAACCCCAGAGGAGCATCGTGATTTCAAGGGACTGCTCACTGAGTTCAGCGATGTTTTCGCATGGTCTCATCAAGACATGCCCGGTATTGATCTTAAGATAGTGGAGCATCGAATTCCTTTGCTACCGGGTGCTAAACTGGTAAAGCAGAAGCTCAGACAGATGAGACCAGATTGGGTGCAGAAAATCAAGGATAAGGTTACCAAACAAATCGACGCTGGATTTCTCATGGTTTCTCAATATCCCACATGGGTGGCCAACATTGTTCCTGTTCCCAAGAAGAACGGCGAAATTCGCGTCTGTGTTGACTTTCGAGACTAGAACAAAGCAAGCCCTAAAGATGATTTTCCCTTGCCTCACATAGATGTGCTTGTGGATAATATTGCGGGGCATGCTTTGCTTTCATTCATGGATGGCTTCTCAGGCTACAACCAGATCCTCATGGCACTTGAAGATCGTGATAAAACAACTTTCATCACCGAATAGGGGACCTACTGCTATTTGGTCATGCCGTTTGGTTTGAAGAACGCCAGTCCTACCTACCAAAAAGCTGCTACGACCATTTTGCATGACATGATGCACAAAGAGGTGGAGGACTATGTTGATGACATGATTGCTAAGTCAAGAACCCGAGAAGGACATGTTCCTGTGCTAAGGAAGTTTTTCGAAAGGCTACGTAAGTTTCGCATGCGTCTCAATCCACAGAAATGTACTTTTGGGGTCACAGCAGGCAAGATGCTTGGTTTCATGATCACTTCTTGTAACGACCCTGATTTTTGGTCGTTAAAAATTTTGTTAAATATTTGAATTTTATTTTAATTTCCTTAATTTCCTTGTAATTTGTCATAATTACGTTTTTGCCCCTTCAAATTTGATTTCTTTGCACTTTAGCCTACTTAACAAACCTAGTTAGCTTCTTATCGACCAGTTGGAGTAATCGAACTAGGAAGCCATGTAGTCACCGTAAATGCACCATTTTGCCCCTCGTTGAAACTCATTGAACCTTTTGAACCCTAGACAAAGAATTAATTATTCATTTTCTTTTAAATATTTTTGGTTTTATTCTTTGTCCATTGGACAACAATTGTTAGGAAAACTATTATCCATTGGATAATAGAACCCCAATTGTTTATATTAATTGTATACTTGGTCAAAGTACTAAGAATATTAAAAAGTAGCTTTTTGATTACTTTAAAGTACCTTTTTGGATTATTTTAATATTTAATCTTCCTAGCAACTATTATCCATTGGATAATAAAAGTTAGGGTGGTTGTTATCCATTGGGTAAAAGGGTTAGTCTTTCACCAGAGTACATGGGTTATTAATTTAGTCTTTTATTGTAACCCCATGTGCCAAAGTAACCATTATTTTTATATATAAGTACTTAGTACCAAGATTCCCAAAATACCCTTTATTATTATTTTTTAATGGGGTTTTGATTTACCTAGATACATTAGTACATTATTTGGTTAAAGTATTGCCTTAAGTACCATGTGTTTAATTCATTAGTTATTGTGTAAATCTTAGCCTTTTAGTCTATTTTGATCTTTTGTACAAAAGTACCTATTACTTTATTATTCTTGTACATTGTATGCATATATATATATATATGTGTGCGCGTGTGTGTGTGTGTGTGTGTGTGTGTGTGTGTACTTGAGAGGGAGAGAGAGAGAGAGAGGAGAGAGAGAGCCGTGAGAGAGAGAGAGGGAGAGAGAGAGAGAGCCGAATGGGAGAGGAGAGAGGGAGAGAGATTTGGTTGGTACTTGCCATTGAACTTCCAATGTACTTCAAATCTCTGGGATTTTTCTCTTCCAAAGCAAATCTTAACTTCCATTGTCCTCTTTGTACATTTTAGCAATTGTTTAAACCTTAGAATCTTGTACAATCCCATTTCAACCACAAGTTTGTTCAAAGATCAAATCCTTGGTACACTTAGCCATGCAATCCTAGCCTTTTTAGCCTTGATCTTCCATGAAAAGTTGGATTTGATGGAATTAAAAATTGGGGAGTTAGAGAGAGAGAGTGGGCCGGCCAAGGAGGGAGAGGGGGAGCCCTTGCCTATAAATAGAGAGCCATTCTATGCTTGAACTCACACCTCAAAAGCAAAAGCTCTTCCTTCTCTCTAGAATTCTTAGTGTTCTTGTTCTAAAGTTCTAAGTTTTCTTGAGTTCTTGAGTGTTCTTGAGCAATACCACTAAACCACTTCCAAATACTACTCTTAGATCTCTAAAAGTAGCTTAGTTAAGGTTAGGAAGTTGTTTCTAGGAAAAGAAGTACATCTCTTTTCCTTTCGAAGCAATCCGGAGGCCGTTACGCCGCCAAAATTCAAAACCGTCAACCAACTTTCCATAGCCGACCACCGCCAAGAAGAACGGTAGTTAAATCCTTACTTTATTTTCTATAAGTAGTTAAATCTTGCCCTTCTAACTCTAGTATTATTTCAAATCATATGTTAAAAAAAAATGGATGTTATTTAGTAGCAACTTTGATCATTACTAAGGTTATCTTTTGCTTAAAAGTTGGAAATGCATGAATTATGTTTTCTCATGGTGATTCAAGCATGCTATGTAGCTTAGAATTAGATGATCTTGTTGGAATGAAATGCATGTTGATATGTAAAGTCTTACACCGCAGAGTCTTGCATGAGAACGAGACACGAAAATCAGGAAAGTAGAAACATAGTACCTAGGGTGTGATTTAACAAGAAAGATGTGTTTTCCGAGGATGAAAATATTTTCGAAACTACGTAATGACCATTTCGAGGGTATTACGTGGGATGTGTGTGTGTGTTCCAATGGGAATCCGGAACGGCGGAACCATTGTGAGGGTGTGTGCGTTCCCATGGGAACCCGGAGCGGCGGAACCATGGTGAGGTATGGCTTGGTTATCCGCAGAGAGGAGCCAATGCAATTGTGTGCCAATGGGAACCCGAGGCGAACTTTTCACCTTAGAGGCGTTTGGAGCCGAAGAACTCGCTAGGTTGGAGAAACAAGAGGAGCCGTAGAGTAGGAACCTTAGTTCCCTTTTGTTATCGTATTTTGTATTTCAAAAGCTCTTACGAGAGTTATGATGTAATAACGAGCTGGACTCGCTTCATTTTTATAATAAAATGTTTATTTAACGTACCCTAATTTTGGGGGCGTTACACTTCTCGTGGGATTGAGGTTGGTCCATCAAAGATTAAAGCAGTGCTTGAGATGAAGCCACCAGAATCTGAAAAGGGAGTACGGAGCTTTTTAGGGAAGGTTCAATTCATCAGCAGATTCATCGCCAAGTTAACATTAACTTGCAAGCCGATGTTTTGTCTACTTAAGAAGGACACTCCATTTGTATGGTCGGACAAATGCCAAGCAGCCTTTATTTCAATTCAGAACTATCTACAGAACCCACCTGTTTTAATGCCACCAGTGCCTGGGAAACCCCTAATCCTATACTTGTGTGTGAACCCTTCATCCATGGGATGCTAGCTGGCTCAAAGGGGGACAATGGAGTTGAGAAGGCCATTTACTACTTGAGTAAGAAGATGGTTGGGTGTGAAGAGCGCTATACAGCCTTGGAAAAGACGTGTTGGGCCCTTGTTTGGGCTTTTAAGAAGTTGAGACACTACTTGCTGGCTTACCCAGTAAAGTTGATCTCTCGAATGGATCCTCTCGAGTATCTATTTGAGATACCAGCACTTATTGGTAAGTTAGCGCGTTGGTTGCTCCTCTTAGCAGAATTCGATCTCGAATACATCACGAGGAAGTCAGTGAAAGGGCAGGCCATTGCAGAATTCTTGGCTGACCACCCTGTGGATGGGCCGGAGGACTCAGATTTTGTGTTTCCAGATGAGGAAGTGATGACAGTTGTCGAAGACGTTTGGACTCTTTACTTGGATGGGGCAGCCAATCAAAAAGGGTTTAGAATCCGAGTTTTGCTTGTTACTCCTGACGGTTCTCACATTCCGCTTACATTCAAGCTTAACTTCGATGTTACAAACAACCAAGTTGAGTATGAGGCCTGTATTGTGGGTATGGAAGCTGCGCTCATGCTCGGTGTCGAAAAGCTCGAAGTCATTGGGGATTCTAATCTTGTTATATCTCAAGCCAATGGAGATTGGAAAGTGCACGAAGAACGGTTGAAACTTTACCATCAGGATCTGGAGGGGCTAATTTCTCCTTTCCACAAAGTGACTTTCACTCACATCCCCCGTCTAAAGAACCAGTTTGCCAATGCACTTGCGACCTTGGCTTCCATGGTCGAGTTGCCATTGGGAGTTAAACTCCGACCTATCTTAATCGAACAGTGGGACTGTCCTGCTTATCAACATGTCAACGCCATCGATGATGTTGATGATGGCCTACCCTGGTACCATGACATATGGAACTTTGTTGAGAGTGGTTTATATCCGACTGAAGCCTCTAAAGAGGATCAAGCCACGTTACGAAGGATAGCTACTCAATACATCATTTGCGGTGGGAAGTTGTATCGAAGATCTCACTATGGAATGCACAAGCTCTGTGTTGACGGTACTGAGGCCGCCAGAATTATGGAAGAGATCCACGAAGGAGTTTGTGGCCCTCACATGAGCGGCGTCATGCTCGCTAGGAAAATCTTACGTCAAGGCTATTTCTGGTCTACCATGAAATCTCAGTGTGTGGATTACGTGCGGCGATGTCACAAGCGCCAAATTCATGCTAATCTGATGCATGTTCCACCTTCTAAACTATTTGGCATGGCTTCGCCTTGGCCTTTCTCGGTATGGGGTATTGATGTCATCAGCATGGTCAGACCGTCTGCTTCGGATGGTCATAGGTTCATCCTAGAGGCAATAGATTATTGTACCAAATGGGTGGAGGCTAAGTCGTACAAAGCCTTGACTGCGGTTCAAGTCGCTCATTTCATCAGGAAAACATCATCTATCGATATGGTGTTCCGTAGGCATTCGTTTCAGACAATGGGAACCATTTCAAAGGCAGGGTTCTGGGACTTTTTGAGGAATTCAAAATTCAGATCCATCATTCAACGGTCTATTGCCCTCAGACGAATGGAGCAGTTGAAGCGGCAAACAAGAACATCGAGACGATCATCAAAAAGTACGCAGAATCTGCCAGGGACTGGCATGAGCACCTCTAGCTTTTTGGGGGAATCGAACATCGATCAGAACATCAACGGGGACAACACCATATTACTCAGTTTACGGGATGGAAGCGGTTCTCCCCATAGAGCTGGAAGTGGCGTCTCTGAGGATCATGATATAACCAGAACTCTCGAAATCCGAATGGCTCAATGGAAGATTTGTTGAACTCATGCTTTTTAACGAGAGGAGGCTCCAGGCCTTATATCACGTTCAGGGGTATCAACGAAGAATTGCCCGAGCGTTCAACAAGAAGGTGAAGACTAGAAACTTGGTTGAAGGAGACATGGTCACAAAGGAGATTCAGGCGCCAACCTTCGACCCCCGCGACAAATTCTGACCTAAGCGTTCCGGACCTTACATCATCAAGACCATCCTTTTTGGAGGAGCGGCTCAGCTCATTGATCTCGAAGGTAAAGAGTTCAACACTCTGGTTAACCTAGATCAACTCAAGCGTTACTATCCCTGAGAGAAGCTCATTGGACCGAAAACCACAAGAGTGGGCGGTTCCAAGCAAAAATTAGAGCAAGCCTGCTAGACCGAAAACCTGAGAAGGCAGTTTAGGCAAAAATAAATAGGCATTAATCAAAGCTCCCTAGGCCGAAAATCCGAATGGGCGGTTCTAGGCTAAAGTTAGAGCGTAAAAAGAGAGCTCAAAAAATACTCAAGTGAACCTTAGCCTGAACTACATGTTGACCCGATTCCTTGAAAAGGGATACGTAGGCAATCTCTCTGTGAGATTCGATCACAATCAATCAACTTGATCTACGGTTTCCCATGACTAGAGCTGTACTCAATGTTCGAAACGGCGTGGTGTTCAACACTTGAATGAAAAGGAGAGAACTCTTAAACTTTCGTTTTTTTTTAAAACTATAACTTCTATTACACAAGCTAAGCAATCTTAAAAGATTTAAGCATAAAAATAGAATAAAGTGCTCGAGGACTTAACAGGCTCACGGTTTATTCTAGATCTCAAGGTCCGTCAGAAGTCAGTCATTGTTTTGCCTCCTTGCGATTTCTCATCTTAGCCATACTTGGTATCGATGCATAAGCTCTGCGCTGAAATCTGGGTCAGCTCCTCCGAGTTGCCTCAGACCCCAATTGTGCTCATATCCTCTCAGGTTCTGGGCAGTGAATGCGGGGACTTGGAAGTTTTCAATCCCAGCTCGGTAGAGCCCTTGGCTTATCCCTAACTGACGAAGAATGTGACCTGGAATGAAGAATGTGAAAGCAGACAGTCCAGCTATCACCATCCTTTTGAAACCTGCAGAATTCAGGGTCATGTCTGGGATGTTCAGGGCCTCATGCCTCCAAGTAATCTCATTCGGTAGCATTTCTTTCATGAATGTATACCATTGATGCACGAACATTTCCGCGTAGATCATGCCTCGCTGATGCATTCGGCCCTGCAGATGGGGCCAGTTTGCTTCTGGCGCTGTGAGCAATCCCAGTTTGTCAGACAACCAGAGCTATACAAGTGGAAAAACAAGTAAGGAGTCATATAAAACTTGAGAGGAAAAACAAGTAAGAAGCTTCGATATAGCCTTGGCCGAGAGATGCGGTAAAAATAGAACGTGCGAAAACCGGAAAAAGGTGAGCTGAGAGAGAATTTACCTGTAGTAGGAGTGGGCTACCACCAAATATGTTTGTTTGGCTAGTAGAGACCAAATCCAAACCCATGAGTGTTTCTGCCAGAACCAGTGGCACCACGTTTCTTCAGGCACCCATTTGAGCGGCGACACTCACCAATAGAGGGCTGACTAGCCCGTTCGAAGACACAAGTAAATAAGCAGCAAGCACGCTAATTGCCAGAGCAAATCGACGCCGAGCCTGCAGGGCCATATCCTCTATGTTCCCCTCCGGCCCATACCACTCCAATAGGCG
>BPLS01030424.1:97737-118407 GCA_019656275.1 Rhododendron kiyosumense | reverse complement strand
CCCCTTGTGATATCGAGACTCGATTGTAGGAGCTTTGGTATATTTTTCCTGTAGGGAGGCACAACGATCACACCACTCCAAACAAATCCCTAGAGGTATGCTTGAAATTCCTCCACGGTTGGGCACAACTTATTATCTCCGAGCCTGAACACGTGAACCTCTAGGTTTCAGAATTGTAGGTCTACCCTCAGAAGTTCGGGACGGACCCTCACGTTTAGGAGAAAACGAAAGGCGGCCAGCCCTTGGGACCGAAATGATAACCAATCCCCAGCAATGAAGGCCGTTAGCCACGGACTTATCAAGACCAGAAGGTTATTTGCCATTTTGGGAGCATGTAAAAATTTCAGACCGTGGAGGAGATGCCTCACATTTGCAGGGGGTTGGACTCTTTATAGCCAGGATACGAGAAATATCCTCCTTTCCGAGGGCAAATATCCAAACAACGTGGCATTCTCCCTTTCAAAGCAAGGAGACATCTGCAGACTGCCCCAGAAGTACCCTGAGCATTTAAGGACAATAACAAGGCTTGTTGGTCTTAAAGATATGAAGTGGTCAAATAAAGGTGGCCTGGCACAGATCAACCATCGCGCAATGATCTCATTCCCTCGCGAGAGTGAGCTGCCATCAACTCCATCGCGCGATAGACTCACTCTATCGCGCAACGGTTCAATTTGCAATTTGACAGTTTACATCAGCTACTGTCCAAATTTGGTCATTTTTCGTTCCAAGGGTTGTTTTGTAGTTTTGATGGTTCTAGCAAGTCACTACGGGCATATATGACTGCGTCTAAGCATTGGAGTCGAGATATCGCATTTAACGAAGATTTGGACCCTCGGCGGCCCGTTTCAAGTTCAAATGGCTGTTTTGGGCGGTCGAAACTCATTTCAAGGATATGCGCCCTATTCTCTCATTCCGTATAGGTCATGGCAGCCTGATATGACTGTACGGGGGTGTCGGTTTTGGTCCGGGACGTAATAGAGTCATATTTTTCATCTCGTGTCCATTTTTGTTATTTTGTAGCACTTTTTGGTCTAATTCGCATTTTGGGACATGTTTCTTGGTTCTGTTGACTCGTGTAGGTCATTTTGCACATACATGATTTTACGGAAGTGTCAGTTTTATCCAAGTTAGAGTATTTTGAGTTTGGGCTTATGAATGTCCGAAATTTCACTATATCTCCCTATATCCTCGTATCCTGGCTGTGTCCCAAAGTACATTCTCGTTTTTTTTTTCTGAGTTGGATACATTTGTACATGAATGTGTGTTTGTGAGCAGTCTCAATACGTTATCAATGCAAGCATGGTATTAGTGACAAGCTTTTATCTGTTCCTATCCATTACAAGAATAAAATGAACTATGAAAATGCAAATTTTATAGCTAAACCATGATCTATCCATGTCAAAATAAAGAAAGCTACTGTATGTCCAGCACTTCAGCCAATCGAAAGTCATCATGTCAACTGGGGCACATTTGCCCATCAAGTCAAAAGGGCACGCATGCCTCAAAAACGCTTATCAAGTATCAACTGAGGCGCTCCGGCCATCAATCTATCTACGTGGGCATGCAGGCCCAAAAGCAAAAGTCAAAAGTGCAGAAAGTAAAATGAGGCTTTTGGTAGACCTCAGTCCTCTCCGAGCCAGTCACAATCGTCGTCGTCGTCGTCGTCTCTCTCTCTCGGATCCTGCTTAAATCCAGGATCGTCCACTGAGTCGTCGGAGCTGCTGCTGTCAAACACGTCCTCATCCTCTCCTTCTCCTTCTTCTTCTTCCTCTTCCTCCTCTTCATCCTCCTCCTCAAAGACCTCAGGCAAGATTAGTCGCTTCTTGCAGATCGGCTCGTCTTGCAAAGGCCTCTGGCGCATCTTCAGTTGGTACCTCTCCTCTGCGTGTGCCATAGCCTCTCGGGCTGCCTCCTCACTCGCGGCAGGTGGCTGTGAGCCTCGCATCTGTGATCTGGTAGTGAATGGAGGAGCAAAAGTTCTAGCTGCTAGCTTCTTTTGTGGAGGGTCTCTGACGCTCTTCCTCCTAGGAGCCGCCCGTCTCTGTGCCTGCATTGTAAATTTGTACGCATTTAGTATACATTTTGCATATTATATGTTTGAAAGTAGGTATGATCAATTTCAAAGTCAACAACAATCAAAGTATACTATGTATCAGGCAAGTGTGCATATATCAAGTATCGAATGCAGGAATGTATCGTTTTTCTGGAGGATATACGTGAGGTCTCTAAACCGCCGGTGGTGGATAGCGCAAGTCGAATGGCAAGACACTCGCCGCTCGTCTTACCACATTTTCCAGCGCAAGCATGCATCGAACAGCCTTATTCACCCACTCATTGGGCACTTGCAAAAGTGATTTGAATATGAGCGACCGAGCAATGGTTCAAATTTTATTGAAAT
The DNA here is from genome assembly GCA_019656275.1 of Rhododendron kiyosumense. Taxonomy (NCBI): domain Eukaryota; kingdom Viridiplantae; phylum Streptophyta; class Magnoliopsida; order Ericales; family Ericaceae; genus Rhododendron; species Rhododendron kiyosumense. The sequence goes on along the minus strand of BPLS01030424.1, from coordinate 116,009 downwards.
GCGGTAATAAAGGCTACAATATCTTACTAGCACAGTAACGGGCGTGGGCTCAACTCTGGCAGGGGCTAGGTGTAGCTCAGCTGGATTGCCCTGAGAATCTACCATTGCTATCTTCCACGACAACTCTGGTGGTCCACCTCTCACCGGTCCGCTTGAACCTCGCCTCGCGCGGCTCTCGCCACTACCCTATCGCTCGATAACGGCTCTCCTCTCCTCAGCAGCTCCACAAGCCTGACTCCGGACCTCTCTAAATTCTCGCACTCTCAATGGCCCCACCAAGCACTCTCTCTGATATGTCGCATAGTCCATGTCCAAACGCAAGTGGCGTGTCAGGTCGATGTCAGGCTGTGTAAAGATCTCTAGCTTGGCCGACGTGTACTCCCCTGTGTGTGAGGCCCGTGGTGGAAGTGGTCCAGGCACCTGGAACCCAGCATAGCCGAGTGATTGGAGTGTCACTCGGTCACCCAAGTACCACTGCCAACCGAAAGCTGACTCCAGCAACACCCTACTAGCCGTGACAACCCTACTCCTAGTCAAGTACTCAGGCTCTGGCCGTGCCATTCTCCAGGGATCCCACTCGATTTGCACGGACAAAGAATGCAAGTATCGGTCAGCGATAGCATTGAAGCAACAAAAAGGGATGCATATTTTTGCTGGATAAAGTTTCGTGTTATACCTGCGAGGGTCGAAGCTCGTCTAGGTATATCTTAAAGCCATTCAGGTCACCTCTCCCTTTCTTCTCTCCCATATTCTTTTTGCTCCATATATGAGCGCGCGGGAAAAATCCCCAAGTCTAAGCTCTTCGTCACCGAGCGGCACATGTTCAAAACCTCATAAGCCCAGAGCTGCATGGTTATCAACAAATCAAATTGTCAGTACATACAAGAATGCTATTGAATAGGTTATGCAATAAAAATTATCCATTGAAAGTATGCATTACTCTATTGAAATCATACCTCCCAAATCCGCCAGTACCCAGCAGTGCTCATCTCCGTCCTTGATGAATCCCTCAGAAAGCCATAAGCCGCGATAAGCGTCGCTCCTCCCCAGTCAAAGCGTGAAGCCGTCCTCAAATCTCTCAGTGCAGGCAAGTACGACAAGTGGACTTTGCTACGCCTGTTTGGGTACAGGGTAGCACCAAAAAGGTACAACAGGTACACCTGGGCCATTTGCTCCGCCTCCTGCTCAGTCACCACCTCCTTTTTAAAGTATTTCGTGAATTACCTGTACCTCGCCATTCCCTCCTCAACCTTGGGAACTTCTCCCAAGAACCGCTCTAGGGCCGCCTCATCTGTAGGGGGATGAAAACAATTAGCGTTCTGAACAACACTAAACTGGAGCGGCTTCACGTGCCTCTACACCGGAACCCTAGTTCTTCGTCGGAACCCTAATCTGCAAAACAGACGAGGGGTGAGCGCACCTTTGCCTCTCGTGGCAAAGGCCCTCCGATGGCAAAGTTAGTATCACGTACTGGATAACAAACCCTAATTATCAGTAGGAAAGCAATAAGAGATAGCCAAATATTGCGTACCTTTTACTCCCAGGCTTACCCCGTATTTATAGGTTCACGGATGCTTGCTGCCCAAGCATCCCTATTGCCCTAGGATTCCTACCTCGTATAGGAAACCTAGTATCTCATGGATTCTCGTTCCCTTATCTGTATAATAGCTTAACCTTTATGGGACTCTCAGTCCTTTTGGGACTCCTTCCCATAATCATCCGAACACCCCACTCACGTTGGGTCTCTTGCTTCGATCCTTTATACTCGGAATCTTATCCTTCTATGGAATATTATCATTCCAGAATACCCATGCCACAACATCATTTAGGGCAACATCCTCCACTGTTCGGCTAACTCAATGCCGAACAGTCCTCCTGGACCAATGACCCCACATGTAACTGGTCCAAGAAGTTATATCCGGTCAAATGACTTCACATGTCTTTTGACTTCATCGGCCGAACAGACTGTCTGGACCAATGCCTTCACATATCACTGGCCCAGATCGCCGCTCATCGCACTGCCCGGCAATAAACTTATCATGTCTGCCACGTGTCCCTAACACATCACGTGTTCGGCGACTAATCTTACCTGTTCGGGAATACCTCCCTACAATTGCTCCCCAGCCCCATCCGTTTGTCACTGTTCGGGGGCAATGGGTGGGGCTTTTCAGAGACAACAGTTCTGGACCATATTCGTCCAGCCCCGGGCAGTCATCACGCTTAATGCCCTTCGATATTCTTGGCGGCTCTGTCATTATACCGTCTCGGGGTAATAAGTCCACGTGGCGTATCTCGTACGCCTTGCATGTAATTTTGAACTGACGTTTTTCAAACGTCGTCAGCGTAATCTCCGTTTTCCGTTACTTTAACTTGTAACGGCGTGGAGAGAGACGTTTCGTCTCCGTTTCGAACCCTTAAACCGCTGAAGGTTTGCATTTGGGCTTCCACTTTCAAATCGCTTTCTCGTCTTCTTCATCCTGAGCGACTTGAAACGCCATCGCCTCCATCTGCAACCTCCGACACCGCCGTAGTTCACCTCGTAAGGTTCTTCGTTCCTTCTCATTCATCAGTTTTAGGGATTTATTCGTACCCTCTTTATTCGTTTCATAGTCCTCTCCATATTTCAAATGGCAAATGAGGGCAATAGCGGCCCTAAAGCAGGGAAATTTAGAAAACTCTGTGAGACCCCGCCAGCCATGGCGGCTTTTAGGAGGGATTATAACATCCCTGATAATGTAGGGCTTGAACTCGCCCCATTGGACGCAGACAGAGATGGAGGCACATGGGACAGGATGTGCATTCCCATCGTTGCCATAGTTAAGGGGGGAGTTAGATTCCCCCTCCATCCATTACTCCGCCAGGTTTTAAATTGGTATAGACTGACACCAATGCAAGTTTCCACAAACTTCTTTAGGCTAGTAATGGGGGTAGTAGCTCTGAACAGAATATTGGGGACCGAACTGGGAATCTGGGACATCCAGTGGTGGTATAGCATCGTGCTAAACACCGATTATAATACCTTCTACTTGAAAGTTAGGAAAGCAGAGAAGCGTCTCGTGCTCAATCTACCAGACTCTGCTCGCGATCACGAGATTGACTTTCTCTACGTCACTGGAGCATTCGAACCAGTAGGCGAAGACGGCCAAGTGGTTGGCTTCCACTGCCCCCACATATGGGGCTACCCACGTATGCTCCTTTTTCCATTTTTCTTTGTAGTTTTTGTCTAACTTTCTGTCATGGTTTCTGACCTTTATTGTGCTCTCTGCCGTGCAGCTAGTAACGCAAACAAGCGTCCAAGAGCTGAGCCCAGCTACGTCCGAACAGCAGAGATCAACCGGATCTTGAGATACAAAGGGGAACCAGGCTCTCCACACTATGGTCGGGGTCGTGACGCCCACGTGCTACTAGGTTACGACCCCGCTTACAAAGGCTTCATAGACAGGAGGTTAGCTAACCCGAGCACCAGTGGGGCCTCCACTTCAACAGCTCCCCAAACTCAGAGTTCAAGGTTGCAGGCCGAGGTCACGCTTGCCGGACAGCCGGGTGAGGTGACTATACCCGTAAGCATTCCCACGACTCGTGTGGTGCTCCGGAGATCAAGGAGAAGGCAAATCGTTCCTGATCAACAGACCGAGCAGATCATCCCCGTTGGCATCACCAGCCAATCATCCTCCTCGGGCTACTCTCGATCTTCCCCAGAATCAGGTACAATGGCTCGTCAGCCACTCGACCTCAGCTCCCTCCTAACTGTCCCGGCCAGAGGACGCGGTGGTGCCTCCAGGGTGGCGTCCACTGGGGCCGCTCCCCCACGATCTCGTCGCACCAGAGGGGGGTCCACGAGGTCATCCTCACCAACACTTGAACGTGACAGTTCCCTCGGTGCTGATGATGCCCACAGGGACAAACGCCCAAGGGCCGAAGACCCTTCTTCATCTGATGTGCCGGCTGACACAGGAGTCAGCGAACCTCGATCACCCCCTCACCAGGTACTCCCCCAAACGTGGGCCCCCACACTTATAAGGGGTGATCGCCCCGTTCACGTCGGGGACAGTGCCAGCTCCTCAGAGACTGCACTGGCCTTGGCACAGGCTCTATCCCTGCCCGTTGATATGCAGAAAGAAGCCGCATCCCCTGCAGACAGGCTTGTATCCACTGGTCTCGTCAGTGGAATCAAGGTAAAAAAAGTTCTCTTTTGTAGCAAAAGGCCTTTATTATGATAATCAAGTATTCTCCTAACTCATTTCTCTTATCCGCACAGTTTATTCAAAAAATGATGACACTGGGTCAGAAGTTCAACGACGCCGAAACTGAGAGAGTCAAACTGCTGACGGACAACACAAGGTTGCTTCGAACAATCGCGAGGCTTGAGAGAGAGAGAGACAACGCTAAGTCTGACTACGCCGAGGCCAAAGGCAACTTAGAGACTGCCGAGGACAACCTCAAGCAAGCTCTGGCTGAGATAGACAATACCAAGAAAGCAGCCTTCGATGCTGGGTATGAGAAAGGTTTCGATGCTACTACTGCCAGCTACGTCGAATAGATGCCGGGCATTCAAGACCAGATCTGGGCCGCGAGCTGGGAGGCCTGTTTGACCAAGGTAGGTGTCCCTGATGACTCTCCTCTGTGGGTTGAGAATGATCTCCCCAGTAGCCGCGCAGCAGCAGCTGAGGAGCAGGATGATACCCCTGCCGATGATGTGGACCAGCAAATCGATGAGTTTGCTGAAGCAGATGAAGAAACTCTGGTGGAGCCACAGGGGCCAGGGACCGAACAAGCGTCGACCCAGGAAGCTATTGATGAACCCGCCGTTGAGGAGGGAAACAATGCCGCTGGGAGTGTTACGGCAGATACGTGCCCTGAGATCCAAAACCTGGATTGAACTACCCGTTAGGTATAATTAATTCCCCCGAACAACAATGTGTGGGCACGCGCCCCCGAAAATCGCCCGATTTTGGTTTGCGGCCCTCTTTGGAAAATACGGCGCGGCGAAACGCTTCGATTCAGAGTCGCCACTCGGGTTTTAGCGGTGAGGCACCCAAGGAACCGAACTCGAGAACGCTTGCTACGTTTTGATTTGAAAAAGGATTTGATTTGATTTGAACGAAAAGGCGTAGACTGGTCCGTCGTCACCTTCGATATCTGAGGTTCGGGAGCCAGGTTACGAGAGGGGAAGGGTTTTATGGCACCCCCTCTCGCCCAATCCGGAGATCGGTCTCTACTCGGGCATTTTATAAAGACATTTGCATTTTTCTCTCATTAAATCATTTTTTAGCCAGTTAGGGCGGGGGAACAGTTAATGGGGATGAAAACTGTAACACTTTGCAGTTTATTATGACAAAATGCTATGGATGATGATTGGCTTGCTCGGATTGAGTTAAACATAAGAATGCAGATTGAGAACAAGCACTGTGAAGAATCCGGTGAGATGATGTACGCTGCTCGCAGGGTGCGTGAGTAGGCAACATGCTGGCACGCCATGGCAGGGCCACTGTACGCCAACATACCCTGCGCACGCCACCTATAGGCTGGCGTACACTACCTCTCGGATCTCTCACGGCTCTTGCTCTCAACCCTCTGGGCTCTGGAATGGACCAGTGCACACCCAGGACAAACCACGCGGTTCAGTATATGATTTTAAGTACATATTACAAGCAGATGGGTAAGAGGAAATGGCTAAAAGCCAAGAAAAGGCACAAAGAACCCCATAAACAGAGTGGGGAAGAAATAAAAGGCCGGGATTGACTCATGATATAAGGGCCACACGCTGACTCGTGTCGAACATGCCGTACGCCACCCAACTGAGGCCGTACGCCAGGTTCGCTCGTTGGTCAGTGCTTGGCTTTACATCATCTGGGCTCTGGACCATGGCCAGAAGTAACCCAGAGGCCTTAAAAGCAAGAAAAGACAAAGGTATTGAAAACTACATTTACACAGTTCTAGAATACAGAAATGATAAACTGGTTATTTAACATGCTGAAAGGTGATGACATAAAGAACAAGTGCAATAAATGGGCTGTCCACGATCCCCACGCCATCTGTGCACGTACAGCCATAGGTGGCGTACGGCTAGGAATAGATGGCGTGCGCCATGGCTTGGCCACTACGGCTGATTTATTTTACCAGAGAGGGGTCTGGACTAGTATCAGTTACTAGCCAGAACCCTTCTGGTTCCCCTCAGGGGTCGAGAACAGAAAACACTGCAAAGGTGGTATACCTTTGGTGCAAGAGATGGAAGAGTAGAAGAGAGCTTTGAGTGTTGAAGATGGAGGGTGTATAGTGGTTGATCAGTGGAGGGGAGTGTATGAACCTATCCCTTGCTATTCAATGGATGAATATAGAGAAAGGGAGGGAAGAAGGAAGGATGGACTTGGAGAGAGTTAATGTGCTTAACCCTTGCAAATGAATGCAAGGGGTTGCATTTATAGAGGAGAGAGGGGCTGAGACCAGGGCAGTCAGCTGGGTTAGGGAGGTTGGGTTGAGTTAGAGGGAGCCTCCATGCATTAAATGCATGGGACTAGGTTGATGGCTTGTGTAGGAGAGAGAGGGGGACGGGCCCTGCAGAAAGGGATGATCAGGGGGCCTGCAGTGTACTTTGGGCAGTTACAAAGTTTCGAGCACGTGACAGAAAAGCGGTGATTTGACCGGCCTTGACCCGCCGTACGCCACCTTTAAGCCGCCGTGCGCCAGGTCAAACTCAGTCAACGGTCGATGTCCAACACGTGGCAAAATGCTGGCGCACGCCAAAGAAAGGGTGGCGTAAGCCAGGTATGGCCTGCTGAGGTTTATTTGGCTCTTGATTTGAAGGGTTTTGAAAGGGTTTGAAATGGTTTGAAAGAGGAGGGTCCAACACACAAAGCTCACGACCCTCCCTCGACCTCGGGGAGTTCTCGACCGTTTAATCATCATTGGGGCAATAATAATAAGCGAAAAGACCGAAAACATGCTGATCCAGATGGTCCAGAATAGGGTGTCTACACAATGCAGGTCCTCTGTGACCGTAGTCTTTTCCAGCCCTGCGAGGCACCTAACTTTGATTTCTCTTTTGTTGATACAAGTATCTGGCCCTTCGTGGCATAATTCTGGATTTTGTCTGTTTGTTCGGCCCTTCGTGGTCGCTTCTATCTTTTAGATATTTCATATCTGTTTGTGTTTCCTTGTGCTTCTCACCACAAGTTATGACTGCATCTATTCGTATGCATTTAAGTCTCCCATTCTGTCCAGGCTTTTCATACTTGGATTTTACTAAGTATTTGACATATCTCGTTATGCCTTACAGAATCAAGTATTTCGTACTTGATTAATTGCATATTTACGTATGCAAGTCTCAGACTTAAGTATATTCGTACTTAGGCATTTCATAAGTATTTCGTACTTGAGGTATCTCATACCAGGTTTTGATCAAAATCCTTTGAATTTAAATCGAATTTAATTACAACAGTTAACTGTAAGTTTCTCGGACTTATAGTATCTCATATGCTTTAGCACAATCATTTACTCGAATGATTGTACCCGAACAGCTGCATGTGTGTTGTATGCGTCCCAAGTGTTTTCATACTTGGGGTACATTTGTTTAAGAGTTTCTCATACTTTAGCGTTTATTCGTGCGCGATTCTTAAGCTGTCAAGCATAGGTATATTCATATATGGCGTTCGTGCCAATCCCATGCTCCCCAATATGAATAATGAAAAGAAAAATCAGTATGCATATTAAAAAACCAAATATTTCAAAAAGCTGAATATATTGTGAGGAAAAGAGTGTCTTTATTCATAGACTGAACTTAAGGGGGCGTTATTCGTACCCCTTACAACTAAAAATAAGAAACAGAAGGGAATTTTATTCGTAATTCCCACACAATCACGTAGTGAAATAAAACTGAATTCTTTTAAACAAAGAATTTCCTCAGATTATGAACATTCCATGGCCTCGGAATTGGGACGCCGTCCAGATCAGCCAATCTGTAGGCCCCAATGCCCACAATCTCTGTCACCCGATACGGGCCTTCCCAATTGGCTCCTAGCTTGCCTTCGTTGGCCACCTTGGTGTTGCCGAGCACCTTTCGTAGTACAAGGTCCCCAATACCAAATTCTCGTGGGTGAACATGCTTATTGTAGCTCTTCATCAGCTGTTCCTGATACGAGGCCAAATGGATTAGGGCCCTTTCTCTCCTTTCCTCGGCGAGGTCAAGCTCAATTTCAAGGGCTCTGTCATTGCCCCCACTTTCAACCAACACAGTCCTGTTGGTTGGAAGTCCTACTTCTAGAGGTATAACTGCCTCTGTACCATACGCCAATGAATAGGGGGTCTCTCCCGTAGACCTCCTCGGTGTTGTCCTATGAGCCCATAAAACAAGGGGCAATTCATCGGGCCATTTCCCTTTGGCTTTATCCAACCTCTTCTTGATCCCATCAAGAATGGTTTTGTTAGACGCTTCTGCCTGCGCATTACTTTGAGGGTAGGCTGGAGTTGAATAGTAATTTCGAATTCTATATTGGGCACAAAACGCCTTGAATTTCTTTTGAAATTGGGACCCGTTATCTGTGATCAAGGAATAGGGAACCCCAAATCTAGTAATAATATTCTTCCATACGAACCTCTCAACCATGGGTTCGGTGATTTTGGCCAGTGGTTCAGCCTCAATCCATTTGGTGAAATAATCCGTTGCAACTAAAAGGAATTTTCGGTTCCCAGTTGCTTTGTGCAATGGACCCACGATGTCCATTCCCCATTGAGCAAACGGCCAAGGACTTGTCAAAGGCACCAAATCCTCCGCAGGTGTTCGAATCATTGGTGAGAATTTCTGACATTTCTCACAAATTTTAACATACATCTTTGCATCCTCCTGCATATGCGGCCACAAGTAGCCTTGGGTAATTGCTCGGTGGGCAATGGATCTTCCCCCAGCATGACTCCCACATGTTCCTTCATGTATTTCATGAAGAAATTTCTGAACCATCTCGGGGTGCACGCACAACAGATATGGGCCTGTGAAGGACTTTCTGTAAAGCTTTCCTTCTGGGGACAGCCAAAACCTTGCAGACTTGGTTTTGACCTTATGTGCTTCCTTCTTGTCAGCAGGGAGTATTTCATCTCGTAAAAACTCCACGATTGGGTCCATCCAACTTGGACCTTGGTTCACTTCCAAAACTAACTCCACACTTTTTCCAATGCTCGGCTCATTCAGATACTCAACTGCAACTCTTCGCTTGAGTTCAGTTGGGACCGCTGCAGCCAGCCATGCCAATGAATCGGCATGTGCATTCTGTCCGGAACTTATTTGTTCAATGTGGAACCTCTCGAAGGTGTCAAGTAAATCTTTGGCGGCTTCCACGTATGCTGCCATTTTCTCATTCCGAGCCTGATACTCGCCGGACAGTTGATTTACAACAAGCTGCGAGTCACAATGCACCCTAACTCTTTTTGCCTTCAGAGTCTTCGCACTTCTTAATCCAGCTAGGAGTGCCTCGTACTCCGCCACGTTATTCGACGCACATAATCCCAGCCGAACAGACAGTTCTATCATAATTCCTCCAGGAGGAAAGAGAACAACACCAATTCCTGAACCAGTATTACAAGCTGATCCGTCAACGAATAAATTCCACTCCGTGCCATCCTGTTCGGCTGATAGCTTGTCCCTCGTGGACAATGTTCTACTCTCCTGTCCTTTTTTCGTAGGAGGCAGGGGAGCTACTGTGGGAGAAAACTCCGCCACAAAATCAGCCAGCACTTGGCCTTTGATTGCTGTTCGTGGTTGATAATCAATATCATACTGACTCAACTCGACGGACCACGTCGAGATTCTTCCAGAAAAATCTGCCTTTCGTAGCGCAGTGATTTCAGTGGAAACTCAGTGTACACCACAACCCTATGGCTCTGGAAGTAGTGTGGCAGCTTTCTCGTTGCTGTCCTAAGTGCCAGGACAAGTTTTTCTAGGGGCAGATATCTCGTTTCTGCATCTAGCAATGTCTTGCTAACATAGTAAATTGGGATTTGCTCAACTCTCAAATCCCTTAACAGGACTGCACTCACAGCTTGCTCAGAAACAGCTAGGTATAAAATCAAGGACTCACCTGGCTGTGGGGTCGACAGAAGTGGTGGCTCAGCCAGATACTTCTTCAGGTCCTGGAAAGCTTGCTCACATTCCGCTCCCCACTCAAATCCTTCTCTTTTTTTCAACAACTGAAAGAAGGGCCTACGCTTGTCGCTTGATCTGCTGATAAATCTATTGAGGGCTGCAGCCATTCTAGTTAGTCTTTGAACCTCCTTCGTGGTTTTGGGACTTTGCAACTTCTGCAAGGCTGCGATCTGGTCTGGGTTAGCCTCAATTCCCCTCATAGTCACCAAGTGCCCTAGGAATTTTCCAGAACCAACCCCAAACGCACATTTCGAGGCGTTGAGTTTCAATTTGTATTTTCTCAAGATCTCAAAGACTTCTCTTAAGTCTGTGATATGCCCTCGCTTGTCTCGGCTTTTCACCACCATATCGTCTATGTAAACCTCCATAGTTTTCCCGAGCAGCTCCCTAAACATGAGAGTTGCAAGCCTTTGGTACGTCGCCCCTGCATTTCTCAGCCCAAACGGCATGACACTATAGCAGTACAAACCCCGTGGGGTGATGAAAGACGTCTTCTCCTGATCGGGCCCATACATAGCAATTTGATGGTATCCTCGATACGCATCAAGAAAACTCATTCGCTCGTAGCCAGCTGTTGCGTCAACCAACTGGTCTATCCTCGGGAGGGGAAAACTATCTTTGGGGCAGGCCTTGTTCAAGTCTGTGAAGTCCACGCAGACACGCCACTTTCCATTCTTCTTCTTCACGACTACGGTGTTGGATAGCCACTCAGGGAAGTGAACCTCGCGTATCGCTTTTGCCTCAAGCAACCGCTTGACCTCTTCAACAACAGCATCCACGTGCTGCACGGTAACCCTACGCTTCTTCTGAATAACTGGTTTATGCTGAAGGTCAACATTCAGATGGTGACAGATTATGTCAGCATCTACACCAGGCATCTCTTCTGGTACCCATGCAAACACATCAATATACTCCTTCAGAAACTGTATTGATTCGGTCTTTTCCTCTGCTGGTAGTGATTCCCCAATCAAAAAATATCTTTCAGCATCAGCCTCGTTGATCTGAATTTTCTCCAAACCCTCGATCACCTTATCAGCCGGGCTTCTTCCGACGTCCTCGATAGTCGGTTGATCTGGCACTTCCAGTGTATGAACATGATGGGCCTTCGGGGCCTTCTTAATGATGGAGATCAAACACTGTTGGGCCGCTTTCTGGTTACCCCTGATTGATTCGATCCCATTGGATCCTGGGAATTTCACAATCTGGTGGTAAGTCGAGGAGACTGCCCTCATCTTGTGTAGCCAGGTTCTTCCTATAATCGCGTTATAAGAAGAGGGGACGTCTACAACCAGGAAATCCGTCCTTAAAACAACTGAACCTGCCCGAACAGGCAGGGTCACCTTTCCAAGGGGCCATACTGCCCCTGCACCAAACCCAATCAATGGTGTCGTAGACTGTTCTAAATCTGTCTGGGCCAGTCCAAGCTTCTTGAATGCATCGTAGTACATCACCTCTGTACAACTTCCTGAATCCACCAGGATCCTTTCAATGTCATACTCCCCAACTCGTAGGGTTATGACCAGAGCATCGTTATGAGGTATCTGGACCTCTCCCAAATCATCATCCGTGAAGGCTATGTTCTCACTGCATATATCACTTTCTCGCCCTCTTTTATTACCCAATCGCATCACGTGCTGATCATGCTTAAACTGTCTTTGCAACAGCCTAACCTCATTTCTCGTATAAGGTGCGGCCAACCCATGTATCATATGGATTACCCCTTTGGGATTTTGCTCGTAATCCAACTCCATGGTCTTCCCCTTCTCCTTGGGGTCTTCCTGGATGTACTTCTTGAGATAGCCCCGAGAGACCAAATCATCAAGGTGCTTCTTGTACATCTCGCAATCTTCAGTCATGTGGCCCCAACCCTTGTGGTAGCTGCAGTGCTGATTTGTAGCACGTCTAGCGTCTTTATCTCCGCCAAGGCTCGGAGGCCACTTAAAGTACGGCTGATTCTTTATTCGATAAAGAATCCTGTAGATTGGCTCCTTCCAAACAGTAGTGATAGAAAAGAAGGACTTGGGGTCAGGGGCTTGCTTTTCCTTGTACGGATCCTTCTTAGCCTGCCCGTACTCCTTGCGCTTCTTGTATGTTTTGGGCTCAGGTTTGTCCACCTTCTTTGCTGGCGTTTTGGGCTCTTCGGCAGCAACCCTGCTGTCCTCGCGGAGTATGTCATCCTCCATTCTGGCGTGCTGCTCTATTCGCTCCATCAGTTTGGCCAATGTAGCCACCGGATGTTTATTCAATGAGCGGCGCAGTTCTCCCCGAACAGGCAAACCAGTTTTGAAGGTTGCTATGGCATACTCTTCACTGCAACTTTCAATCTCGTTGAAAGTTTCCCAGTACTTCTTTGCATAATCTCTGATCGGCTCGCTTTCCGCCTGTTTCATAGTGGATAGACTCTCAAAAGTCTTTGGGGCTTTTCTACTTGTTAAGAACCGAGCAGTGAATTCTTCGGCCAACTGCCTCCATCCTCTTATGGATCGTGGTGCTAGTTTATGAAACCAGCTTAGGGCCACCTTGCTAAGACTCGATGGGAACATTTTGCACAAAATGGCATCATCACCATCGTGCATGAACATGGCCTGTTGGTAATGCTGTATGTGAGCCACAGGGTCCGTGTTTGTCGCGTAAAGCACGAACGCTCCGTGCTTCACTCTGCTCGGCAACCTAGCCTCCTGCAGCCTCCTTGCGAACGGTGAGGCTGCAATGTTACTCAGGGCTTTACGTGCCGCTTCTCGTGCGGACAGTGTCCCTTCCTCTTTTTCAACTGTCTTGTGAGCCACGGCTTTGGCCCAATCAGCATCAGGTCTCTCGTACCTGTCACGGTGATGCTTCCTCATTTTTTCCTCAGATGAGGAACTTCGTTCTCTGCTCCTTCTTCTTCGTGAAGAAGCCCTTCGCCTTTCTAGTACACGATCTTTACTTCTGCTTCTCCTTCTTCATGGGGAAGCTTCACACCGTCTCGTGGCAGGACTATTGCTCCTGCTCCTTTTTCCTCGTGAATGGGGCTCTTTATGGATTAACAGAGCCCTCCTATCTTCTCCAGAATTCCTTCGTGAAAGTCCGGAGTCCTCCGGGTGATCTCGTACCCGCTGCAGCTCTCGTATCTCGTACTCTCGTCTCTTAATCAAACGAGCGTACTCCTCAATTTCTTTCCTCTTTAGGTCGAGGATATCCTCACTGTTATGGACACTTTTTGAACGGTCCACCGACGGCTCTCTTCGGTAGGACTTGCTCCTTCTCGTGGAGCTAGTAGTTGCTCTGTCCTCTCTTCCGGTGGGCTTTTTCGGAGCACCTAGTGGAGATTTATCTCCTCCACCGCTTAACTGGTTCTTTGGATTGAACGGCGTGGTTGGATCTTCTTCCATCACGGTTATCTTTTTTTCACGAAACTCGTTCGTTTCCCACAGACGGCGCCAATTGTAGGGGGATGAAAACAATTAGCGTTCTGAACAACACTAAACTGGAGCGGCTTCACGTGCCTCTACACCGGAACCCTAGTTCTTCGTCGGAACCCTAATCTGCAAAACATACGAGGGGTGAGCGCACCTTTGCCTCTCGTGGCAAAGGCCCTCCGATGGCAAAGTTAGTATCACGTACTGGATAACAAACCCTAATTATCAGTAGGAAAGCAATAAGAGATAGCCAAATATTGCGTACCTTTTACCTCCAGGCTTACCCCGTATTTATAGGTTCACGGATGCTTGCTGCCCAAGCATCCCTATTGCCCTAGGATTCCTACCTCGTATAGGAAACCTAGTATCTCATGGATTCTCGTTCCCTTATCTGTATAATAGCTTAACCTTTATGGGACTCTCAGTCCTTTTGGGACTCCTTCCCATAATCATCCGAACACCCCACTCACGTTGGGTCTCTTGCTTCGATCCTTTATACTCGGAATCTTATCCTTCTATGGAATATTATCATTCCAGAATACCCATGCCACAACATCATTTAGGGCAACATCCTCCACTGTTCGGCTAACTCAATGCCGAACAGTCCTCCTGGACCAATGACCCCACATGTAACTGGTCCAAGAAGTTATATCCGGTCAAATGACTTCACATGTCTTTTGACTTCATCGGCCAAACAGACTGTCTGGACCAATGCCTTCACATGTCACTGGCCCAGATCGCCGCTCATCGCACTGCCCGGCAATAAACTTATCATGTCTGCCACGTGTCCCTAACACATCAAGTGTTCGGCGACTAATCTTACCTGTTCGGGAATACCTCCCTACATCATCCACCTGAATGCCCGAGTCAAACGGGATAGGCTTGCCCCCAACTCTCAAGCCTATGATCGCTCCAAAATTGGTAGGCGTCACTGTCATCTCCCCTGGCAGTAGGCGAAAGGTATTGGTGGTATCCCTCCACCTCTCTGCGAGTGCAACTAGAACAGCATGGTCATTTCTGACCGGAGTAAGGGTCTGTATGAACTCCCCGAAGCCTGCTTCATCCACCAACTGCCTCACCCTCGCAAGCAAACTCTAGTACAACGCCAAAGAACTGCATGCACCCCCGAAACCTCAGATGTCTTTCTGCCTCGCTCTCTCCTGCATCAGACACGGAAACAAGCAACAAGGGGACATATCAGCATGCAAGGTTTTCATTTTCAAGTTCTAACTAATCAATGCAGCCTGACAACAAATGGTTGGTTCAAGTTATTATGTTTCATGCATGGCATTTGACGTGAAACTATCGTATCACCATTCAAAGTCTACTTTAAGGATCGCCGCATCTTTCAATAGTCAAGCATATACAGTGAATGTGAATTTGAAATTGCAAAAAGGAGGAAGGTTTTCAGAAATTTAACTCTGACCAGCTGCTCGAGATGTGCGTCTCAAGGTCTCTTAGTACAAGCCCAGAGTCGTACTCTGTCTGCCATGGCCTGTATGCCGTAAAACCCGACGGCACGAACAAATGAGGAACGGGTAGTCCATACCCCTCTGTTGTGAATGGGGCACGAGTCAAGCTCTCCGCCTCTGACGACACTGTCACTCTAGGCCCGTGTACCCTAGCTCCGACTCTCTCCTCAATCTCCGCATCCCTCAGGACTTCCTCCTCAGCAGCTCTCTCCTTCTCGGCTCTCACCACAGCCTCTGAAGCGACTATCTCCCTCTCTCGCTCCTCTCGGGCTTCTAATACAACGACCCCTATCGTGGGGTTATCCTCCAAAAGTTGGGCAAGTTGTTTGTCGCTCAGGAGCTCTGCAACATCCTATTTCATGATTGGCCTGTGGCCCGATGATGTCGCCGCTGGCCAAAAAAGCACATCCTCCTCTCTGTAAGCAGGCGGAACCTCACTGCTCTCTTTTTCCTCAGCTGCCACACCTTTTTCCCTTGCCAGATCCCTCGGTGGAATCTCACTCAGCCTGGCACTATCACCATCGGCACTTCTACTGCCCGTACCCTCTGAACTGCCACCAACTACCACTGAGCCGCTCACGGTTGTATTCGGGTCTAATGGCTCAACAACAGGGCCCACGGCCCCGATTTCCTCTATCGCACGACGATCTGGCTCCATCGCGCGATGCTCGTTGTCGCCACCTACCTCCTGCTCATGGCCTTGACCGCCATTGCCGCTTCCTGTTACCACTGCCATTGGCCTTCCCTCGTCCTCCGGGCAATCAACTACATCCCTACCGCCTCCATTGTCATTGTGGTCTACCATAGGTGTTGATGCATGTGTGGGTTCGTTGGTTTTGTGAAGAAATCAAGGGTTTGAATTTATCTTTAAGAGAGTTTGAGAAGAGTTTGAAGTTTTGAAACTTCAAAACCGCTAAGTATTGGTTTCTGTAGCGTCCTTGGGAAGAAAAGGGAAGAAAACATGTGCGGGCCGGGTCTGGGCTCTTTTCAGATCCAAGCCTTAACACTCCTCCCTCGCGCGATGAAGTGACTCTGTCACGCGATGATCCAATTGGTCCTTCAGGCCCAATCCAGTCGTTAGGCAGGCCCGATCATGTTACGGAGACCCATGGTTTCTCATTATGGCACCGCAACAGATTTAATAGTATTCATAGCCGGAGCACTTTTGTATCCCCAGCAGCAATCCGCCCGCGCACGATTCAATTCTCAATCAACGACGATCTATCCATCCAATTATTCTCAGTCAGCGACGATCCATCCGTCCAATTTTCAATCAATGACGATCTATCCGTCCAATTATTCTCAAATCAACGACGATCCATCCGTCCATTTTCCAGTCAGCGACGATTCATCCGTCCAATTCTCAAGTCAATGACGATCCATCCGTCCGATTCCCAAACCAGCGACGATCCATCCGTCCAGTCTCAAGTCAGCGACGATCCATCCGTCCAATTTTCAATCAACGACGATCTATCCGTCCAATTATTCTCAAATCAGCGACGGTCCATCCGTCCAATCTCAAACCATTGACGATCCATTCGTCCAAATCACTTGTTCCCCAGGAGAGTTCGCGTCAACGATTGACCAGCTCTCTAAACCTTTGGTGCACGGTATTTGTATGTACTCACTTGTATTTTTTTTCGTTAATCGACTTTTGGGGTGGATTAGATGGGTGTCTAGAAATCTTTGACGTTACCCATACCAACCAATGGTGCTCCGCGTGCCGTCAAAGAGGGACTACTGTAGACACCCCAATCTGAGTTCCCAATCGTTTTACGTTATTTTTCGGTTTCTTGTTTCCCTGATGATGAATCAGGTCGAAAACAGTCTTGAGACTGAAATGGCTTGAGCTTGGAGTGCGTGGAACCCATCCTTAGCCCTAAAACCCTTAAAACCAAACCCTAACCTCAGGTTTGACCATCGCGCAGTAAATTGGATCCCTCGCGTGATGCTTCATCTGCCAGGTGTTGGTCAAAGTCAAAGTTTTGACTGTTGACCATCGCGGGGCTGGCTTAACCCTCGCGCGATGGAGTCACTACCTCGCGCGATGGTCAACACCTGTCATTTTCACCTTTTTCTAGCTGGATTTCTTGATGATCAGGGGGCTACAAGCCTGCGTAACCCCGTTTCGTCGACTAAACAGCGTCCTGCAGGGCTGCCCTTGCACCACCTCTCCCCCACTCTCCCACACCTTTTGCACGCTACTTCTCTACCAAGCAACTACAACCAGCATTGTTGGTTGGTTGTATTGCCTTGTTAGCCACCAACCCAAGCCCTCTTCTTCTCCTATAACTACCCCATTGCCCTTTCTTTACAAGGGTTACAAAAAAATCTCAAGCAAAAAAAGACTACACAACTCATAAAACCTTGGTACTTTATCCATCCAAGCCATTTTCCATACACTCATTCACAAGCACTACTACTCCCATCAAGTTCTTTTCAAAAAAATAACTCAAGCAAAGGTATAACTTCATTACCTTCTTACTGTTTCGACCCCTGAGGGGGGCTGACAGGGCCAAGACTGGTAATCAATACTAGTCCTAATCCTAAAGCCAGCAGAGATTCAAGTTATCATGGACCAGCCCTCCCGTGCGTAAGGGACCCACTGTATCGCGTGATTGTTCCAGTCAACACGTGACGGTCCTCGTGGGGATGGGATCCTGGTTCTTCTTTATTTACATGATTTCCTGCTTTTCTGTGAAGTATATTTAGAATATTTCACTGTTTTGCATGATAAAATCAATTAGTTCAACTTATTTTGCACATTTATCTGCTTTGGAATGCCCTTGGGTTGGTTCTGAATTTGTCTCAGAGCCCAGGCATGCAAGAGCAGTTCCTGGAAGTCCAGCCAAAACAATCGCGCGATGCTATCACTCTATCGCATGATGGTATGGCAATTTCCAGAAACTGCCTGTGCATGGGCAACTGGGTCTCTGACCTTTGTTTTAATGCCCTCACTGTTTAAAGGTTGAATCTTATTCTTATTCATTCTGTTTGTAATAATTATTTACTTTCAATACATGTAAACCTACTTGGTTTGTTTCCTGGGTGTGCACTGGTCCTTCTAGAGCCCAGAAGAGAATAAAATTCAACCTGTTGATGGGACGTCAAACCTCGCCCGACGGTATGGGTTCATTGCGCAATGGATTACTTGCATGCGTGAACTTTCATGCATGCAAGTTGGCCATTGTTTGTGTCGAACTCATACCAAGTGCACTGTTTTGATATCCAATTACAGTTTTGAATTTTATTTCATTTATCATTCAATGT
>BPLS01030424.1:77661-97337 GCA_019656275.1 Rhododendron kiyosumense | reverse complement strand
TGGGTCTTGTTTGTGTCCCTTGTTTGTTGGCTAAACTTGGAGTACCCTTCAATTTTTTTGTCCAATTTTCTTTTCTTTTCTTTATTATGTCCAAAATCCTGTTTTTTGCATCTTCTTTCTTAGGTTATTGTCACTTTTGTATTTTGTTTTTTCAATGGGGAATTCTTGTCTAGTTCAGCTTTACTTCTCTCCCTAATTGATTTCTCAGCTTAAGAATTTTGGGCTTTTCAGCCTATTGTGCAAAACTATTTTAGCAGATTCAACTATTGAGTACAAAGTTCCCATCTGCTGGCAAAGCCCTCCTGGCCCTAATTGGCCTGGTCATGCCTCCGACACGTTACTTTGAAGAAATCAAAGTGTAAAGTTTAATATTGCTTTTTGGGTCCTCTTAATTTTGGGAGTTATCTTCATTACATTGGAAGATCACCTCTATTCTTTCTTCATAATCTTGGGTTTTCCAAAATTCAGCCTGAATTTCACTTCTTGTGGTGTCAAAATGGAAACTTGGCGTTTCATCCATTTTCTGGGCATGTTTCTCTTTCTCCTCCTTTTCTCTGAATCTTGTACGGCCAGTGTTCGAAAGATTGGCAAGATGGATCCAGGGTTTCAAGGTGCCCAAAAGAATTGGATAGACAATGATGGGATAATCCTCTTATCCAATGACTCGAATTTCGGTTTCGGATTCACCCCAACAACCCAAGATGTCACTTTGTTTCTGCTCACTGTAATCCACATGGGAAGTTCAACAATTGTGTGGGCTGCAAATAGAGCCTTCGTGGTTCAGAATTCAGATAACTTTTATTTTGATGATACTGGAAATGCTTACTTACAAAGTGGTGGAAGCACTGTTTGGTCTAGTGGTACTGGTGGGAAAGGAGTTTCTGCAATGGGATTGTTGGATTCAGGGAATCTGGTTTTGCTTGGGAAAGATGGTGGTGTGGTTTGGCAGAGTTTTAGCCATCCGACGGATACCCTTTTGTCGAATCAGGAATTCAGTGGTGGGATGAGGCTTGTTAGCGCTCCCGACAAGAATAACTTGACCTATTTCCTGGAAATCAAGTCCGCAGATATGATTCTATGCGCGGGTTTTCAGACTCCACAGCCTTATTGGTCTATGAGTAAGGAAATTCGGAAAACCTTCATCCAAGACGGTGGGGTGTTGTCTTCTGCATCTCTCGAAGCCAATTCGTGGAAGTTTTACGATTCGAGTAAAATCTTGTTGTGGCAATTCGTTTTCTCGTATAGCATGGATGCGAATGCCATATGGGTCGCCGTTCTTGGAAATGATGGCTTTATCACCTTCTCCATTCTCTACAGCGGAGGTTCACGCCCTTCGCAAACGAAAATACCTACCAACCCGTGTGGCACGCCCGAGCCTTGTGGTCCTTATTATGTATGTTATAGTGACAATAGTGACAATAGGTGCCAATGCCCTTCTGTTCTGAACTCCAGTCTGAATTGCAAACCGGGGATTGGATCCCCTTGTGATCGCTCTAAGGACTCTATTGATCTTGTACAAGTAGGGGATAAGCTCAACTATTTCGCGCTTGGGTTTGTTTCGCCTGTTTCCCAAACCAACTTGGACGGTTGCAAAGCCGCATGTCATAGTAACTGTTCTTGCCTCACTTTGTTTTTCGACAACGGAACTAGAAACTGTTTTCTTTTCGACGGCACAGGCAGTTTTCAGAACGTAAACAATGGTGGTGGTTTTGTTTCGTTCACAAAGGTTTTAAGCACCGGAGGCAGTGGGAATATTACCGGAGGAGGAAGTGGAAATAGTAAGAAGGGCTTCCCGTATGTTGCGATCATAGCCGTTGCACCAGTGGTGGTTATCATTGGTTTGCTCTCCGCTGGATATTGGTATTGGAGGAAGAGGAAGTCTCCCAAAGATTCTTCGGATGAGGACAATTTCTTAGAGAGTATATCATGGATGCCGATACGTTTTGGTTACAGAGATCTTCAAACCGCGACCAATAACTTTTCTGTGATGCTTGGTCGAGGAGGGTTTGGCTCGGTGTACCAAGGGGCTCTCCCAGATGGAACCCGTTTGGCCGTGAAGAAGTTGGAGGGAATCGGTCAGGGAAAGAAAGAGTTCCAGGCTGAAGTTACCATCATTGGAAGCATCCACCATCTCCATTTGGTCAAACTTAAAGGCTTTTGTTCAGAAGGAACGCATCGCCTTCTTGCCTACGAGTTTATGGCAAACGGGTCTCTGGATAAATGGATCTTCAAGAAAAACAAAAAGGGGTTTATGTTGGATTGGAATACGCGGTTCAACATAGCGTTGGGGACGGCCAAAGGACTTGCCTATCTCCACGAGGATTGCGACTCGAAAATTATCCATTGTGATATAAAACCCGAAAACGTGCTTTTAGATGATCATTTCCATGCCAAAGTCTCTGATTTCGGCTTGGCTAAGTTAATAACTAGACAGCAGAGCCACGTTTTCACAACGTTGGAGGGCACTAGGGGGTACCTTGCTCCAGAGCGGATCAAAAGCTATGCCTTATCTGAAAAGAGCGATGTTTATAGCTATGGTATGGTGTTGCTTGAAATCATTGGGGGAAGGAAAAACTTCGACCCCTCTGAAACGTCGGAGAAATCTCATTACCCATCTTACGCTTTCAAAATGATGGAAGAAGGGAAACTGAGAAGTATCCTATACTCAAAATTAGAGATAGATGAGGAGGACGAGAGGGTGGCGGTTGCGGTTAAAGTTGCTTTGTGGTGCATACAAGCTGATATGCACCTAAGGCCATCAATGACCAAAGTAGTCCAAATGCTTGAAGGTATATCTGTGGTTCCTCCTCCTCCTAATCCGATGGCTTCCCGGACTTCCTCTGGACCCTTGGATTGCAACAGCAATACTTATATGTCTACCGTTCAGCTTTCGGGGCCGAGATAACTGTTGGTGAAAACTGAGGATGATGATATGAGTATGGTATAGCGTCTTTTCTGGAAACAGGATATGCACTTGAAATAGATGTGCGATTTATGGTATCGTATATGGGTCAGTTTATATATTATATACTACAACAATATTGTGTTTGATTTCCGTATATTTGTTAATACTAGTAGCCAGTGTGAAGCTTGGAACTTGTTTGCACACTAGTGTAAATGGTACGTGCTTTTGCACGTATGTCGTGCTTATTGCTTATGAGGCTGTTTTTGATATTTGGATTTGTCGTGCTTATTGCTTATGAGACTGTTTATTATGTTTGGATTTTAATATTGATGTTTCAATGGCACGAGAATAACAGTTTCATACAGTATATATCAGGAAAGTTGAAGTTCAAACTGTTTTTTTCCAAGCTAGGCACACTAATTACATATATATGACAGAAGGTGGTAAAGTTTTTCTAGCGAATACGTTTTTCGTAGAGGTGGCAAACGGGCCGCTTGAAACGGGTTCTGGGTCAAATATGGGTCATAAAGTAAATGGGTTGAAACGGGTCGGGAATATGGGTCAAGCCAAGCCCAAACCGTCCGACTCGACCCTTTTTCCTCCTTTTTTTCCCCTTCCCCCTTCCCCTCTCTAATTTGTCTCAATAAGGAGATTCAGAAAAGTAAAATTTTATGATTAAAACTCAATTTGTACGTTCCGCGTCAATTTTTTTGTCGATCATTGGTTCCATTCAAAGGGAAGAATCGAAAACTTAAAAAATATGGTCCAACCTTATCCGACCCGACCCGACCCGTTCTACTTTCTTTTCTCCCTAAGCTAAAATATCCGGTACACCAACGCCGGCTTCGGGTGCGTTTGGATTAAAAATTGAGTGACTTTTTTTTCCTTTATTTAATTTTTTTTGTATTTGTTTATTTTGTTAAACTTTTGTAGTTTATTGATTCGTCTCAACGAGAGGAATCAAAAAATTAAAAAATTATGATCAAAACTCATGATTTTTTGAATAAAGACAAAATAAGTAAAAAAAATCTTTTTGGTAAAAAAAATATGAGTTCGATAAAAAAAAAATTTACTTTTCCAATTTCTCTTGACAAAACGAATCAATAAATTACAAAAATTTAAAGCAAAATTAACAAATACGAAAAAAATTTGAATAAAGACAAAAAAAGATCATTTTGACTTAACAATCCAAACCCAGAAAATCTTATTTGCAGACCATTCCGTAAAGAAGGTTTTATGGAGACCAATCGCGCACGTTCGAAGTATTTTTGGATGATCCGAATTGAAAATCAATTATGACCGGTAACAATTAATTGTGCGAATGGATGACTGAAAAGTTTTGTGCAAAATTATCAAATACAAAAAACTCTTGATTAAAGACAAAAAAATTAGCCCATTTAACTTACCAAATCCAGATTTGTTTGAGAGAGAGAGAGAGAGAGAGAGGGGTAGGTAAATTATAAATACTGAAAAAAGAAAAAAAGAAACCCGCCCTCAGGAATAGTCAGAAGCAAAAGGAAACAACGAAACCAAAGCACCCAATTAATATATTATAAACTGATTTTTCAATACCCATTGCTTTTCTAAAGGCAACCCACCCATATCTCTGATTCGATCTCGATCTATTAAACTAATCCTAAAGAGCAACATGCATGCATGTGTTTGAATGAATCTACCAAAATATATATCCCAGATTGCAAGCTTTTCCACCAGTATATAAGCCTTTCTTTGTCAGTCCCTATGTTCAGCCATATGAGAATTAATCTCCGTAATTCCTTAGCTAGCTACCTTCCCTCCAACATATTCCTCAAAATTTCTGATTGAAGTGGATAAAGAAGACCGAATTTGGTCCCGTTAACTTTTGTACAAGAATGGGTATTTTAGTTCTAATTCATATTGAACTCATTTTTAATCCATCTAAATCCATATAAATATGGGTTTATATGTTTATATGAATCTAACCCATTATACAATATAGACGGATTGGATTGGATTATAAGTGGACGGATTTGTACGGATTAAAAAATGTGGGTTGAGATTGCCACATCTAGTTTTACGTAGTAACAGACAAACTTTTAAAAGATAAACAAGTACAATTAAGGTTGTTAAGCTTTAGTTGTAAGCAAATTATTGTTCAGAAGATTTGGCAGATATATCAAAGTTGAAAATTTGGAAAGCGACAACTATACCATTTGGCAATATTGTGAGATCCAGTTTCTCCTCCATGAGCTTGTCATAGAAATCCTCGACCATGCATGAGATGGTTGAGGTAGGGCAATGTGACTCACCACAGCATCTTCGGGATCTTAAGAGACCTATGAAATGCGTACAAGAAAGATCAATGTGCATGAATTACTATTATATAACAAAGCAAGCACTAGAAAGGTAACCCGAATATCCAACTGCTTCCGCATAGAAGCAAGTCTTTTTCAGCTTGTTTCCCAAACAAACCCTAGTTAGAATCTGTGTCCAAAAAAATGAGAGGATTTATATATCTTTTTGTAAACAAAACTTAACTGCTACTCCCTCCGTCCCAATTTGTTTGTCCAATTGTCGAAATATGTGTCTTTCAAAAATATACTTATATCTTACATTTAATAATGTTTTTTTATGATTTTGAAGATTTTGTATAATAAAACTAATTGAGATCTATCAAACAAGATCCATATTGCATATTAAAAACATTACGAATTGAGAATTATAGTCAATTCTTTGAGAGGTCAAACGCTCTCAAAAAGTCAAAAAGGGGACAAACAAACCGGGACGGAGGGAGCAATAAGGCTGATGTATCCAAGGACGGTTGGTAGCAAGACTAAGGTGCCTTGGAGCTCATTAGTATTTCTTAGATTTTAAATTCTAAATTGAAGATATATATATTTTTTGAATCCTAATAAAAATCCAGATAATATAGAACCCTGCGGTTAGGTTACCCCAACTATTGAGGAGCATGTTCCTTTACAGAAAGTGGTTTATAAAAATTTGTACTGGGAATTCTACACTCTTCAGTTCGCTTTTCAGAATGCATTCTTTCAAAATATTTTGCAAAATTTGTCGCCCAACCAGCAAAATGCAACAATACATGATTAACCAATTCCCGGGTTTAATGGTCTTGGATTATGATGCCCAGATTTATTCCTTCTCTCTTCCCTCACCCCACCACTCTCTACCCTCTTTTTGTTTCTTTAAAAACCATTCAAAACACGTTTGGATGACTGTGATCGTCAACGGGTACCATGTGTGTGGTACCCGTTCCGCCGCCCGGCACCCAAAAACTTCTCCACAGTGCATATTTTAGCGGAGTACAAGGAAAGGAGTTCTCGAACTAATGGGCCGGATTGCTTTACAATGGGCCGTTAGAGTGGTTGGGCTGGACACAATCGTTCCCTTCAAAAAGCAAAGCAAACAAATGTGGAACTGAGTTAGTCTGGATCCAGTTAGTCCAATCTGGTTGTTTCCTCTGAATTCAAACATGTCAGTTGCCGTCTTAGCTAATGCCCAATTGCATCTTTGGGCTAAGTTTTTTGTTTTAATAACTTAGATGTCTGAAACAATTTACACACGTAATTATGAAAGACAATTCAACCGCCCAAATTTGGAGGCCTCAGACTAATCATCTTCTTAGCAGTATTTTCTCTGATTGTAGGTAACTCATGACCAAGTTTGAAGGCCTCAAGCTTAGACATATTTATCGTAAAGAAAACAAATGCGTAGATGCCCCGGGAAAAGATGTGCAGATCTCCGTTGGAAAATTCCACAACTATATTTAATTCTTGCATGTATTTTTAATTTTCTAGTTGTAGACTCAAATGGGGTGACCCCAGGGATGGACCCAAAGGGAGGCATGGTGTGCACGTACCCCCACTAGACATTAAAATATTTTAAAAATATTTTTGTATAAATTAGCATAATTATAAAAGTGTGTTTTATATATAAACATACACACTTGCATATTTCTCGACAATATGTATAAAGAATTAGTTTTATACTTGAATTTTATTCTATGGTTCATTTATAATTGTTGTTTTATGAGTTGTTCGTTCATTTGGAGTTATTCTTTTATGATTCTCTCTATTTTTAACCGTCTGGCAGAAATATTTTAAAATAAAGTCATTCACAAAACTAGCTCGATCATTCTAAAACTTGCTGATGTTCATTTCAAACATATTTTAAAAATTTTGTCCAAGATTTTGTGCTCAATTTTACCTAATCTAATTTAAAGTACCAGTTTTAAACTTTTGTAGGTAGTAATGCATACCTTAATTTTGTACGAATTTACCGTCCTTGACTAAAAGAAAATAAAATTTCATCATTATGATTAACAGGTGCCTCTACTAGACTATATTTCTGGATCCGTCCATGGATGACATACCCTAGTCCCTAGAGATGTAACGACTTAATTTTCTTAATGCACTGTTTAATTTTTAAACCAAAAAGAGATAGATTCGCAACAAATACTCGAAAAGGTGTTTTCGTCCGCGTTGCATATTTTCTGTTGTAGTTATAAACGAGCGTGCTGGAGGTGAAGTTACCCGTATTGTTTGTTGTATTACGACTTTTCATGATACTCTGTCCGTTCCGATTTATCTATCCATTCTCACTATTTGAAATCTACTACAAAATTGTCTATATGTTTTAATTTATAATATTTTTTATATGCAATATGGATCTTGTTTGATAACTCTCAATTAAGTCTAAAATATGATGTTTTCGAAATTATGTAAAAGGGAGCCCATAATGCCACGAAGCTTTTTGTTACTGCCACGACCATTAAATGCTCCTCTTGACAAATGGACTTTCTTGTCCTTTGGTCTCAAAAGTAGTCAGAGCCTTCATTTAACGTTTCCAAATTGCCCTTTTATTGATTTTCTTTCCCAAATTGTTGTTACGTAGTCCCTTTCAACAGACTATTGCCATTCCCTTTCTACGTTTTGTCTTTTTCTCCTCGATTTGACATCTCCATGACTAGGGTTTTTGGAGTACAAAGTTGACAGGAGCCCTTATAATATTCAAGGTATGCTATTCATACTTTCTACTGGAGTACTCCTTTTTTTTAGTAGTGACTTATTTATTTCTTTTATTAGTGCCTATTCATATTCTGTACTAAACTTGAGATGGCATAGTACATTCTCCGGTGGCTTGCCCCAGGGGCGGCAGAATATATACGAGGGGAATAGGGTTCCAATTTTTTGAGTCTGTACTAAAACTTGTCTATTATGAGACTTTTTGTGCCAATATGGATCTTGTTTGATAGATCTCATTGAGGTCTTTTAAACGATGTAAAAAAAATTAAAAAAATTATTTTTTATTTTCATTATATACGAACTTAAAATTACCTTCTTTTTAAAAAATAAAGTTTAAAAGGAAAACGGAACAGTAAAAGTGGGGGCAATACCAATCAAAGGAAAAAAAGTGGGGAACAATATAAAAGAAAAAAATTGAAACACGAAAAAGGCAGAGAGTTTTTATGTAGGGTTGGTTTTGATTAACTGTCAAAAGACTTTGGGGTCTTCAGTACTTCTGACGCTTTGTACAGCTAGAAGAATGGCAGGAAATACATAACAACAATTTAGGAAAGAAAATCAATAAAAGGGCAATTTGGAAACGTTAAATGAAGGCTCTGACTACTTTTGAGAGCAAAGGACAAGGAAGTCCATTTGTCAAGAGGAGCATTTAATGGTTGTGGCAGTAACAAAAAGCTTCGTGGCATTATGGGCTCCCTATGTAAAATATTATACATTGTGAGATTATACATTACGCCTATATATGTTGGGACTACAATTTATTTTGGTTGTTACCAAAATATATGGTGTTACGAAGTATTTTGGTTAGTTACGATAACATTGGTTAGAGATTAAATTCTATGGGTTGTGTGGCAAAGGAACGGATGAACCCCACATGGGCGTTATATAGTTTAATATTTAGTTCATTACATAGTTTAATTGTTTTCTTGAGACTTTCGCTATGTTTGTAAAAACGTAAAATTTTGCGTTATCAATAAAGTAACTGTTGATTAACTTAATTGCTAGAACTTGAGTTATAAGAGTTGGCTGGTGGTTGATGTTGCACCCTCGTGTCGGATTGGGCTCATCAGAGAGCTAGCCTGATGTGGGATGTGACAGTGGTCGTCAGGGACTCTGGCGATCATCACAATCACTGACGATTGCTGGAAAGAAAGTAACAATCGCCATAGTCATTGGTAATCGTCACACTACACTAGTAATCACCACTTAAGGTCGAACGAATACCACAAGCATATACAACTGACGACCAACACAAACACCACTCCTCGTTACACCAAAATAGAAAAAAAAAAAAAAATAGAGTATATACTAAGATAAAAATAGGGGGTTTAGAAATCGACCAACTATGCGATAATTAACCCGTCTTGAAATTTTGCAATTCGGGCCTTTTTCAGTATTACATCGTTTCCGTTGTGCTACTCTCTGCCAGATAACTAGAGGGCATAATTGACAAAAATCCAATAGTTGAAGGAAGGCTGCCGGGACAATTCACGTGAAGAAAAGAAAAAGGCTGGTTTTTGATATCGATGCTGCTATGGAAGAGTTTAATGAGGAAATAAAACAACATGAGCTTCATTATGAGGAGAATAAAATGGGTAAATTTGATCGCCAAAATACGACCATTTAAGAAGCTCGCATTGCAAGAATTTTGCTGTCGGTAAGTGGAATTGTAGCATAGTTTCAGGGAAGTTCAAAACAAGCGAACGATAATGCACCCTAGCACATTGAACCTGATACCATTCTCATAGACTACCCCATTTAGCCTCTACGCTCCCACTCTAAACCGCTATCTATACAAACCTATTTAGCAAACACAGAACAAATACCTTGATGTATTGCCATGAACGGGACTATGCCTCTGCTCAGAGTCCTTGGCAAAACGGTAACAAGCATCTCAAATGCAAATTCTAGTTTCCTCAGTCAACTGATAAAATCAAATTAACGGAAATTCTTCTTCAGTAGATGTAGTACTTCTGAACTTGTTTAGAGAGTGATTGTAACTCAAACTCACCGGAGCCATCGCTGCTTGAAGCTTGTGCAAAGATCAAAGTACAGTCATGCGTATGTACTGGGTTTGGAAATAAAACTTGCAGTTAGTGCAAATAAAATATGTTCAACTATATGCTATTTCTCATTAAAACAAGCAAATGTTATCAAACTCAATTTCAAAGTCTTACACTCTATGAAATGATTTTGAACAAGACAAATTAATTCCTCGTGGAAATGAACTCAATAATGTAAATACCTGGGGAACTTGAGGTGCCTGGGATGGAAGAAACATTTGAGGATTTGGCTCTGGTTGATATGGGACAGGAGCACCATATCCTCCCGCACATGAAGAACCAAATGACGGCTGGTAGTTTGCACCATAAGGACTGCCTGAAACACTATGCTGCAATTGAGATGGTGCCGTTTCCTGCACAAAAAAGAAACGATAAACCACTAAGAAGTATCACTATAAGCTATGTAGCATGGACACTTTGTCAAAGGTCACGTATTGGTGTCGGATACTTGTCAGATCGGACACATGTCCCACACTTAAATCATACAATGTCCCATTTTTCCTCAACGTTTTTCATTTGGACACTCCGGTGACACTCTAAAAAAATACTCTAGACACTCTCGGGACACTCGCAAAACAAGTTGGGGGTGTTAGTAGACTTTAATTAGGGAAGTCATTTTTTTTTTTGTGACAGATGATGTGATATTGATTACAAAGACACCTATGCGATGAAACGATTTTTTGTTGAAATATTTTGGTGAATGTTTCAATGATCAATACGATTTAAGGTATACATGGTGTTACATATTCACAGTTGAGTTTTGTATTTGTATTTTTCATTCATATATATATGATAGTATTTAAAAATTATTTTTTAAAACGTGTCGCCCAACATGTCGTGTCCTCCAATTCTTAAAAATTCACATAGCGGAGTACAATTGTCGTTCAGTGTTGTGTTCCGTGTCCGTGTTGGTGCTATATAGACTACAAGCAAAGCAGAATATTCTAGGGTTAGACGGCGGCTACAACAGGAATTGATCTCAAACTGCAAATACCCAAGATTAAAGCACCTGATGAAAATGTCCAGAAGATTCCACAACGCGAAAACTAGATTGATCAGCTCCATATGTGGTTTCAGGCAGTGACTCAGAGTTTTCCAAAGTGCTGGATTTGGGTACTTCTTTCTCTGCCACAACAGTGTGATAAAATTTTCAGCTAGCAATAAAGCTGCTGCAACATAGCAATGGCTTTGACCCTTTTTCTCCTAGACATAAGATGTTCAGTAACTTGAAAAATTGAGGAGCTTAGAAGTCTTTCTACATGAAGCACGTAATGAAGAAAATTAACTATAAAAATGCCAAGTACATCCTAGAAGTATGAAGTGAAAACGCAAACCGATATGTGTTGACCGCGCAATACAATCTTGTAAGATTATAAGCTCGAAAGATGATTCGTCAGTTCCCATTAGATTTAAGCACTCCTTTGATGTAGTTAAAATCCCTTGACAAGCCAGTGTTTCTGCACATTCCTCAACAAGCTTGCGTGTGGAAGCGCTAAATTGCTTCTGCCCAGTTGCCAAAGCGAGGACTATGGTCTTTTTCATAAAATCCCGAGAATGAAAGAAGCATAGAATTAACAACTCCCAAAGCTAGAATAAATTTGTTAATAAAGATATCGAAAGGTAAAGTGCATACCTGAAGGTGATCACCATTGGATCTCCTCGGGTTCTTTGAAATCAGGCCTCGCGACCAAATTTTCACTGTCTTGTCAATGTTTCCGGCACATATATAAAAGAGAGTCGCAGGTAGTGCATTACCAACAGTCATGAGCCTAGAAGCAAGTGAGTCACAGAGAGAACTCCACTTTTCTCCCTGTGCAAACTGTTCGTGGATGGATACTGAGAAAAGACAAATGCTATTCTCTCCTTATTTGCACCATTATCAAAAGTGAAGGCTGATCTGCTTATGTTTGCGGGAAAACAACGGTAGCCAAAACCAAGGTAAGGAAAGCATATCCTACAAAATTGCAGGTGTTCTTCATCTCAAAAACATTAAGGACTGTTGGTCTTGCCTTAATTGTGACCAAAACTTCCACTTCAAAAGGCAAGAATTTATATGGATTCAAACATCAGTCGCAGCCGAATTTGGGTGCAACCTCAGCCTAGGGGTTTCTGAAGTTCCCTCATCCAAGCTAGAGGAACTTGTATCATCAATCATCACAGTTGAAGACAGAAACTAGGGTTGCTACACATAGAAAAAGCATTAAAAAACTGACAGCCAGGTGAATCTCCCTTCCAAACAAAAAGGGACTTTTTTTAAATAAATAAATAAAATTGCACAACTGACAGGGAAACTAATTTGATATTACGTGGCATAAGCTATAATTTGAAATGACACTCCGCTTTGAGGAACTTACTGTACAAAGTAGAGCAAGCGTCTCTTTCCATGATATCAGGGGCCTGGTGTTGACAAGACTAGTGAGATCCTTGTTGACCCTTGCAGAGATAACCTGGCGAAAAACAATGAAATGATAAGTAGAATCCTAGTAATGCATTGTCCAAATCAAATATTTCCCCAGTAAGAAGGATGGGTCTTGCTAAATGCTAATACAAGTTAGAATAGATCCCATGGTTAATAATGATGCAAAAGAATAACTGGTTGACGACTTCCAAGACGACTAAGTTTTCGCTACCTCTAAGTAAGGAGAACGGCTCATCTTAAGGTACTGATCACGCGTGCTCTCCCACAAGGAACCACCTGTTAGTAATTTATTTTAATCAACGGGTATCTGTAATCTTAACGTGGGGAGATTAATAAGTGTTTAATATCATGGAGCTCGTAATATAATTGAGATAAGGACGGGAGTGCAATTATAATTCTGTAGTGGGGTGAATTATAATTAGTGAAATAAGAAGTAGAATCCTGGTGGGATTAGGTTTTCTTATTTACACTGGGAGCCCTGACTTATTACTCCTTAGGTCCCTATCGTAGCCCTATATATATACGTTATGCTCTCTAGGTCAGATGAACGTTTTTCTATTATTCACGAAATAGAGGCAGACCTAGAGAGAGCAAACAGATCGCGAAAGAGTCCACACTCAGTTCGTGTTCTAGACGTGCAGGGAATACGATAGAAGATCGTAAGGTACGATCGAGCAGTAATCGTGGTTTATAGCAAGACGTGCTATAACAAGTTCAACCAGCGTTCGTGTCGCAGGGAGTTGTGGTAAAACCCTAATTCCGCCTTGTAGGGTTTTTTATTTTTGTTGTCTAATCTGTACGCGTCATTACTGGGTCTTGGGGATTCGGTTTCCCAACAGTGGTATCAGAGCCGGCTGTAATCACGCGTATGGATTAAACAGGCCATGTTGTCCGTAGATCGTATAGTATGAAACTGTGGTAACCGGTTTTGCAGGGTTCAGTTTTACTAACGTCTGTTTTGCAGAAAATCTTATCCCACTATTATGGTCATGCATGTATGTTTGTGTGATTGGATCCCACGTTTTTGCATACGTGGTTACTGCTTTTATATTTAGGAGCCACGATTATTTTTCGTGGTTGTAATATTAAAAGTAGTTTGTGAACTCCGGCATGTGGGAGGCTTAAGGTTTTGTGTAATCTTTGTTTCTCCAGTTGTATCATTATTTGATATGTAGAACTGTTGTAAGATTACAAGTTATGCAGTATGTACTTTTGATCCAGTTTATGTGAACTCTGCAAAGGAGGCATAGGATTGATGTATAAAATTATAGTTTCTGTATGGTGGCCGAAGTTGCTGTTTGGAGGTCGAAATTCAATTTTTTGATAGAGCAGATGCGTTTTTTAATGAAGAAACGGCTCTGGCGGGACGGGGCGCTGCCCCGCACCCCGCCGGGCGGCCTCCCGGACCCCGCGAGCTGATAGGGCAGCTCGACCCCCTTCGACCCCCTGTGCCTGCATCAACCTCTGACTTGGTGGGCAAGGCGCGGCTGCAATCTTGGCTGTTTTTGGAAACGAGGATATTGACCATAATAGTTGGGATGCATGTCTTATTATGTTTCCTTATTTATGTTTATGCATGTTTCCATGAGTATAGCATATGTGATAGTTTTACCATATTGGACAACATGGTGATAATTGGCTTTGACCTAGATCACGGTTTTGCAAACTCGAAAATTTTGATAACCCTCACAAATTTTTTTTAAATAACTAAGTGGGAGAGGGAGTTTATTTTTTATAAATCCCACAGTCTCCATTACTAGTATGTAGATGATGTAATTAATTTTGTGTGATGGTTTTAGAACCTTCCCCCCCATCGGGCAAAATTAATTATGGCCTCATCGGTACAAACTTCCTTAAAGGATAGGTCTATGATAATTGTTGTGTGAATTACTTCACCATCTGAGGTAATTCATAACGGAACAATGGGTCATGGGGCTAGGTAATGGTATACACTTAGCTGTAAATAATAGTATCCTCACCATCTGAGTCACTATTATTATTTATAGGACCGAAGCTATATTGGCTATTTAATTTTGCTTGGCACGGTATAGTGTCTAGATAGTAAAATTAAAAGGTTGTGCCTATCTACACAAATGATAAAGAGTAGAGACTTCCCATCGAAGCATGCTTTTTACGGTGTGTAGGGTTGCCAATGTTTTTCTTTTAACATGTGGTAGAGGGAACCAATATTAAAATGAAATTCAAAATTTTTATTGCCCTTCATAATTGATTGTTATGTTATTTGATTCTCAGATTCAAAAATGGGCTCTTTCAATCCACTTGCAATTATTCTCAAAGAAAATAAACTTACTGGACAAAACTATGTTGACTGGAAAAGAAACTTGAATATTGTGTTAACTGCTGAGGGCCACAAATATGTGCTATCTACGGCCTGCCCTCCTAGACCTGAAGAAAATGCCACAGAACAAGAAGCAAAGCCTTATAAAGATTGGGTTAAGGCTGATGAGATGGCGCGATGTTATATTTTGGCTTCTATGTCAAATATATTGCAACATCAGCATCAAGCTATGGAAACCGCTTCCGATATGATGCTGAACCTCACAGAAATGTTTGGGGATCAGAATCGGGCAGCAAGGCTAGTTGCTATGAAAGAATTGGTGACCATCAACCATGTTGAAGGGACCCCAATTAGGGATCATGTTCTAAAGATGATAGCTCTTCTTAATGAACTAGAGATCCTTGGAGCTGAAATTGATGGGGAAACCCAGATCGATTTCGTTCTTAACTCATTGCAGTCTGAGAGTTTTAAGCAGTTTCGCCTGACTTATTCTATGAATAAAATGCATTTATCTTTGGCGGAACTTCTTAAGGAACTCCAAGCAGCTGAGGGTCTTTTGGTTGTGAAGAAACCACCATCAGTGTTAGTGGCAGAGAAGGCTTCTACTTCTAAGCCGAAAGGCCAGAAGAAGCAGAACAAATCTCAGAAAAAGGTTGTGGAGGCAGTTCATGTGCCTCAAGGTGGAGTGAAAAAGCCTGCGGGTAAGTGTTTTCACTGCAAGCAGAAAGGACACTGGAAGAAGGAATGTCCGGTTTTTCTCAATAAAGTGAACAAACAAGGTAAATCTTTTTCACTAGTTGTTGAATCATGTTTAGCGGTGTTATCTACCAGTACCTGGTGTGTAGATACGGGAGCCACTAATCATGTTTGCAATTCATTGCAGGGGTTCCAGGAAACCAGAAGACTTAGTGATGGGGAGATTTATCTACATATGGGAAATGCTACGAGAGTGGCAGCAGTTGCAGTAGGAAATGTGTTTTTAAATTTTAATAGTAATAGGATTTTAATTTTGAGAGATTGTCTTTATGTTCCTACCATTAGAAGAAACTTGGTTTCAGTTTCTAAGTTAATAAAGGATGGATATTCGGTTTATTTTAGTGACTCTATACTTATTAAGTTAAATAAACGTTTTATCTGTTCTGGTTCATTGGTGGATGATCTCTACATTATTAATCCTATATTTCCTACAGTGCAACTGCATGAATTGAATAACAATAATAATTTACCATGTAAGAGAAAAGAGCCTTCTAAATTGAACCAAACGTATCTTTGGCACTTGCGTCTTGGTCATATTAATCTGAATAGGATTTCCAGACTGGTTAGAGATGGACCTTTAAGTTCATTACAAGTTGAGGAACTTCCAGTCTGTGAATCCTGTTTGGAAGGTAAGATGACCAAAAGGCCTTTTTCAGCAAAAGGATATAGAGCCAAAGAGCCGTTGGAATTGGTTCACTCTGATTTGTGTGGGCCTATGAATGTCCAAGCTAGAGGTGGTTTTGAGTACTTTGTCACTTTTATTGACGATTACTCAAGGTATGGATACATTTACTTGATGCGCCGTAAGTCCGAATGCTTTGAGAAATTCAGGGAGTATCGGGCAGAAACGGAAAAACGTTTGGGTAAATGTCTCAAGACATTGCGATCTGATCGTGGTGGTGAATACCTCTTGGGCGAGTTTAGAGACTACTTGTTAGCTGAAGGGATTACATCCCAGTTGTCGGCTCCAGGTATGCCACAACAAAATGGTGTAGCAGAGAGGAGGAATCGGACTCTTATGGATATGGTAAGATCAATGATGAGTTATTCAGATTTACCAATTTCGTTTTGGGGACATGCACTAGAAACAGCAGCGTATATTCTTAACTTGGTACCATCTAAGTCAGTACCATCTACACCCACAGAACTTTGGACTGGGCGCAAACCTAGTCTGCAGCATGTTCGGGTTTGGGGTAGTCCAGCACATGTGCTGAATGGGAACGCAGATAAATTGGAATCAAGGACAGAAGTTTGCTTGTTTGTAGGGTACCCTAGAGGAACGAGAGGTGGAATGTTTTATAGTCCTATGGATAAGAAGGTCATTGTTAGCACTAATGCCCGGTTCTTAGAAGAGGACTATGTGATAGACCACAAGCCCAGAAGTAAAATTGTTCTAGAGGAATTGAGAGGAGAGAGACCGGCACATACTTCTTTACCACCAATAGTGCAGGAGGAAACACCACAAGAGATATTTGTAGAGGCACCTATTGACACATTGGTACCTCGTCGTAGTGGGAGGGTTGTTGTTCCACCCAGTCGGTACACGTTGTTGGGAGAGTCTTTCGAAATGATCCCTGATGATCAACATGCCGAACCCTGTAACTACAATGAGGTACTTCAAGATAAAGATGTGGAACTTTGGCAAAAGGCTATGAAATCAGAGATGGAGTCTATGTACTCTAATCAGGTCTGGGATCTTGTAGAACCACCTGAAGGGATTAAACCCATTGGATGCAAGTGGATCTACAAGAAGAAGAGAGGGGCGGACGGGAAGGTGCATACCTTCAAAGCTAGGCTTGTTGCGAAAGGGTATACTCAGAAAGAAGGGATCGACTATGAGGAAACTTTTTCGCCAGTAGCCATGCTTAAGTCCATCCGGATTCTCTTATCCATTGCGGCTCATCTCGATTACGAGATTTGGCAAATGGATGTCAAGACTGCGTTCCTTAATGGAAATCTGGATGAGTGTATCTATATGGTGCAACCAGATGGATTCATAGCAAAAGGTCATGAGCACATGTTGTGCAAGCTCAATAAGTCCATTTATGGGCTTAAGCAGGCATCTAGATCTTGGAACATCCGTTTTGATCAAGCAATTAAGTCTTTTGGTTTTGATCAATGTCCGGATGAGTCATGTGTGTACAAGAAGCGCAACGGAAAAGTTGTGGTGTTTCTAGTTCTATATGTCGATGATATCCTGCTCATCGGAAACGATGTGGGAGTGTTATCTTCAGTGAAACTGTGGTTATCAGGCCAATTCGAAATGAAGGACTTGGGAGAAGCCGGTCACATCCTAGGGATTAAGCTTATGCGAGATCGCAAGAATAGGATGTTGGGTTTATCACAAGCTACTTATATCGATGCAATTCTTGCCCGTTTTAGCATGCAGGATTCCAAGAAAGGGTTCCTCCCTTTTAGACATGGAATCAACCTATCCAAGGATCAGTGTCCTAAAACACCTGAGGAGATGGAGAAAATGAAGGCAGTTCCTTATGCCTCGGCAGTAGGTAGCCTTATGTATGCTATGTTGTGTACTAGACCTGATATTTGTTTTGCCGTGGGCATGGTTAGCAGATTTCAGTCTAATCCAGGGCAAGAACATTGGACTGCAGTGAAACATATACTCAAGTATCTAAAAAGGACTAGAGATCATATGTTGGTGTTCCAGTCAGATAGTCTGGTACCTCATGGGTATACAGACTCAGACTTTATGTCAGATAGGGATTCCAGAAAGTCTACCTCTGGATATGTGTTTACCTTGGGAGGTGGAGCCATAAGTTGGAGGAGTATCAAACAATCTTGCATTGCTGATTCTACCATGGAGGCAGAGTATGTGGCAGCTTCTGAAGCTGCCAAGGAGGCTGTTTGGCTTAGAAACTTTTTGTTGGATCTGGAAGTGGTCCCTTCAGTGCAATCAGCCATTACACTCTATTGTGACAATAGCGGTGCAGTTGCTAATTCGAAGGAGCCAAGGACTCACAAGAAGGGCAAACACATTGAGCGTAAGTATCATCTGATTCGAGAGATCGTACAGAGAGGTGATGTTGCTGTGACCAAGATTGCATCGGCGAACAACCTGGCCGATCCTTTTACGAAGAGCTTACCAGCTAAGACTTTTGATAGTCACGTAGAGGGAATGGGAGTGAGATGCATGGCAGTATGGTTTTGAGTCTTAGTGGGAGTTTGTTAGAAAATTTTACTAAAGTTATGCTTTTGTGTAATGGATTAATATTTGATTGCTATTTATTAATCAGTTTTATCCATTTTGATGAGAATCTTTTATGGGCGATATTTGCATGATATTTCTGTATGTTGTGCATGTGTGTCTTTTATTCTACATAGTAGATAATCCAGTGTGTAGAGTACGGCTTACACACAGAAGATTGGATCATCGGTTCTTGTGGAATATAAGTTATGGTTCACAGTCTTAGATGGAATTTGACGCACCATCGGTAGGACTGTAGCACAATATTTTAGTAGGTCTGTCTTGACTACAGGGAACGGTCTAGTTCTAACTCATTGTGCTAGTACACTTTGTGTGTATTGAACTGGGACCGCATTGAGGTAATTGTCTTTATACTAACTTTATAAGACAATTGGAACCTCATGGTTATTATGAATACTTATGCTCTTAATCCAAAAATAATTCTTAGAGGTGTATATTTAATGTTGTTGACTTTGATTCATTAAAGAGTGAGATCTTTATACGGTCAATAGTCTCGGTGAGTTGGGTCACAACATTATGTATATGACAACTATTAATTATTGATGGAATCCACGTCCCAGTAGGGATTGATGATGCCCCTTGAGTAAGCTTATAAGTTTCGATTATGTTAAACCCTGCAGGTGGATATTTGTATCCGACATATCGAATAAGTTAAGCAGATAGTCTCAAGTTAAGATGTTGATTAAGTGGGAGATTGTTAGTAATTTATTTTAATCAACGGGTATCTGTAATCTTAACGTGGGGAGATTAATAAGTATTTAATATCATGGAGCTCGTAATATAATTGAGATAAGGACGGGAGTGCAATTATAATTCTGTAGTGGGGTGAATTATAATTAGTGAAATAAGAACTAGAATCCTGGTGGGATTAGGTTTTCTTATTTACACTGGGAGCCCTGACTTATTACTCCTTAGGTCCCTATCGTAGCCCTATATATATACGTTATGCTCTCTAGGTCAGATGAACGTTTTTCTATTATTCACGAA
>BPLS01030424.1:47459-57661 GCA_019656275.1 Rhododendron kiyosumense | reverse complement strand
TGTAAAATCTTCCGCTAGATATGTTTCCGATTAGGTAGAAAAAGGCCTGGGAAAGGAAAGATGAGAGACAAATCTAACTTACGATATATGTATAAAGTGATTGCTCTAAAAAAATTTAATGATGAAAAAATGACAGAAGACAGGCCGGGCATGCCTAGATAAAAAAATCGAGAAACTCGAGTGACGTGTTATGGAACTATGCCCCCGATATCATATGACAGGTGTACCAACCCGACTCAACTTTTGTGCTCACTACCTTGCTTCCATCACGAGGGTTATTTGAAATAATTCGTTTTATAAAGGTCCGTCGAAATACAAGATTATTGCAAATCTGATAACTGAACGGCATAATTAGGAAATTCAAGTAAACGCAAGAAGTTGATCTTATCTGTCGTGAATTTCTTACGCAACTTGTGATGCTGAAATTTTAACGTCTAATGATTTTATCAGGAGGTAAATACCATTGAGCAATCTTGTAAAACTGGAGAGAAAGAAGAAACCAGTACCTCTGGTGGTTACTGGGAACAAAAGGAGCTAACCAGCAGAGATGGGGAAACAAAGCTTAAAACAGATGTATTCTTGGCTTCCTTCGACCAACGCAGCGACAAAGCCGCCGGAGAGAGCGCGTGTACGGCTCTTGTCGCTGTCATCGCCCACTGGCTGCACTCAAACCAAGAAGGAATGCCGACAAGGCCCGAGTTCGACCGACTCATTATTGAAGGTTCCTCTGAGTGGAGAAATCTCTGCGGGAAAGAGGACCTGATAAACAAATACCCGAACAAGCATTTCGACCTCGAAACAGTAATGCAAGCGGGCATCCGGCCGGTTTCTGTTCTGCTGGAGAAATCCTTCGTGGGATTCTTCGGACAAGAGAAGTTTCAGTCGTTGAAGGAGTTCATGTCTTTTGATCAGATATGGGACAAGATCAAGGGCGGCGATGAGGATACTAGACCTACGCTTTATATAGTAAGTTGGAACGATCATTTCTTCGTGTTGAAGGTTGATTCAGATGCTTACTATATCATCGACACGTTGGGTGAGAGGCTCTACGAGGGGTGCGACCGAGCGTACATTATGAGGTTTGACGACTCGACTGTGATGAAGGGGAAGGCGGACAGTGAAAGAGTCGGTTCTTCTGAACCGACTAAGGTGGATAGAGAAAGAGATAGAGAAAGAGTCGGTTCAGAGGAACCGACTAATTCTAGAGATGTAAACGAAGGGGAGATTTGCAGGGGGAAAGAGTGTTGCAGGGAGTTCATCAAGAGATTTTTCGCAGCCATACCGCTTAGGGAACTGGAATCGGAAGAGGAAAAGGAACCGGTCTCTTACGTTGCTCTCCACCAGCGATTGCAGATAGAATTCAACTTCAGCTCTTCCTTGTCGTCGTCGTCAGCTGCGTCTTCTTTAGCTACTAGTACTTCTGTTTCCTCTCTTTTCTCAGAGGAGAGTGCGGATTTATAGCATTGACGACGATTCTGTTGTGTAAAGTTATTTTTTTCTGCCGGCTCTTTCGATGCAAAAACACGTACTGTAGTTGATTTTGAAGTAATGCAATTCAGTTGGAAGGGTTTCATAGATCCATGTTCGGAGTTAACTCTTGGTTGGCTTTTGAAAGGTAAATGTTTGGTCAATTTTGCTCATATTGTTCTTGGTAAGAACATGTACAGTTTTTTTGGAAACTTGAATGATGAGCTAACATTCGAGAGTATCTATAGTGCCAGTGGTTATTATCTTCTTTGCAGGAATCATGCACGTCCATGAAATTAGCAATGAGCTATTTGGCTATACTGATTGGGTCACTCCACCTATTGAATAACCTGTTTGGCTTCGGCCCGGTTAGTCGTGCGCGACTACACCTCGGTTTGGATTTTTTGTGGTAAATTGTACGGCTACGGCCTCAGTCAGTCGTGCGCGACTCGACTTCAGATCATTTGATCGTTTGGGTTCTGGAGTTGTCTACTTGGCTTCGGTCCTTACATGGCTTGGCCTCGATTCTGTGTTTGGTCTGCTTGGTGGAAACAGTGTACTCGGCTCTGTCGGGAACATGTTCCTCTCACTTGAGAAATGAGTAGGATTGGCAATTGTTTGTTGTTGTGTAGGTTCAAGTGACAAGAACCTCTTATCAATGAGTTGCAAGAGGCACTAAACCATTGGATTTAATCCACACTGATGTGTGTGATCTAAAGTACGTCCAAACACAAAATGGTAATAAGTATCTTTTACTTTCGCTGATGATAGCACGAGATATTGTTTTGTGTACTTGCTTAATAGCAAGGATGAAGCTTTGGAAAATTTCATTTTTTTTATAAGAATCAACTTATCAAAAAGATTAACGTGTTGAAAAGTGACCGAAGTGATGAGTATGAATCACCGTTTGGTGAATTCTGTACACAACCTGAATTATCCACCAAACCACTGTACCTTATTCCCCTCAGCAAAATGAAATTGCTGAACGAAAAAATTGTACCTTGAAAAAAATGATGAATGATATGTTGATAAGTTTTGGGTTGCCACTGAACTTGTAGGGGGATGCTATCCTCTCCACAAATTACATACTAAATAAGATACCTCGCAACAAAATTAATAAGACTCCTTACGAGATGTGGAAATATAGGAAGCCTACGTACAGTTACCTTCGAATGTGGGGGTGTCTCACAAAGGTAGCTGTACCTCCATCTAAAAAAGGAGAGGTTAGAGCTCAGAATTGTTGATTGCGTGTTAATTGGTTACGCACACAATAGTACTGCTTACTTATTTCTTGTGTATGAATCTGAAACACTATTATGGAATCCAGGAATGTGATGTTCTTTGAACACTTATTTCTATATAGATCCATAGAAGAGTCGAGTTCCTTGAAGCGGACTTTGGAGACTACATATGAAAGCAATCAAGACCAAGAGCAAGAGGGTGATGTTGAGCCAAGACGCAGCAAATGAGCTAGAAGCAGTAAAATCTATGGAGAAAGGTGCACAACCTCTGGCTATACATAAGAGGTAAAACCTAAGGAGAAAGGTGCACAGTCTCTAGCTATCGTTTTTACTTGGATGAATTAGGGTTTGCAGTAAGTGCAAGTTCTAACTTAAGCATTGTAGGACCTTTGCCGATGAGAGACAAAGATGCGCTCACCGTGCCTTGTTTTGCAGGCATTAGGGTTCTAGCTGCGTGTACGTGCGGTTTGATCCCAAAGAGCATAATCCAACACTAAGCGGATTTTTCTCCTTACAATTACATTAGAATGAATATTCTTCTATAGTAGGATATATGTTCAATACTTGTTTGAGGCCAGAGGGAATATAAGCTCTTGGATAATATGTCATTTGAAAAGTGGAATGACTTAATTCTCTGTCTCGCAAGCACTACGGGCGGGAATCAACTAGGGCATTAAACAGAGCAAAGGAATTAGCAGTGCACTGGCAGGGAATTAAGAATAGCGAAAGTTCCATAGAGGCTCCAAATCCTTAGTCGTCGTTACGCACAGCCGAGGTCTAATGAGAGGTTCAGTTGCAACACTATTTTTGGACGGAACGCCGAAATTATTTATGTTGACAATCCATGTATGCTGCTGTGATTTGCTCATAACGGATCCCGAAATTTATACCTCTGTTCTTCCATGCCATTAATATCATTTGGGAGAACAAGTAAAGATGTGATCATCTCTTAGAAGCATATGGACCTTTTATTCGAAACCAGGCAATGTTTTAGCCAATGTTATATTACATTATTACAACAACTGAAGCATATAATAATTGTGATTATTACAGCTTTCATCCTTAAAACAGACGATTATTATGAATAAGGCCCCTTCATAGTGTTAAGCTAGAAAGTCTATACCAGCAGTGGAGGTAGATAAGTATATGCTCCTGCAGCTAGGAGTTCACCCGCTTTCTGAGTCGGATGAAATCCATCATAGAACGCATACATACTGCGGTTATCGCATGGAATGAGGTTCGGAGCGCATTGTCCCTTCGCTATGGTTGTTGAAACAATACAACATGGAGCATTTGTAACTGTTATACCTGAAATGGGTAAGTAACATTACTATTTGCGTTAGTCCATCCATGGTAACCATGAAATCCAATTTCACTAAGTCCAATTTCAGTAATGAGTATACTGATTTTTAAGATATTATTACAATACCTTGTGTGAATGCCTAAACTTTGCAAAAAATATTGTTCTAAACTTGATGAATATTTTGTGGGTTTATTGACATTTTTTGTCCCCAAAGTATTCAATCTGTTCCATTTTGGTCCCTAACGTATCAATTGCACAGATTTAGTCCCCAACGTTTTCAATTTGACTTTAAAGGGTCCCTGAGGCTAACGCTGTTTCACTTACCTGTCAAACTGGGGGGAAATATTTTTAAAAAAAAATTAAGTGTTCCAAATTTTAATCCGTTTGAATGGATGGAAAGATTTTAGTTTTTTGATCATTTTATCCTAGATGGTCATAATTAAATTTTGACTTTATGGCTCTTGTTGATTAGCCCAAAGAGATATTTGATTCTACGACTTTCTTAGAGCTAATCAATGAGAGCCCTAGAATCAAAATTTAATTATGACCATTTAGGATAAAATGATTAGAAAATTAAAATTTTTTCATCGGTTCAAACGAATTGAAATTTGGAACACTTAATTTTTTTTTTTTAAATCTTTCCCTTCAGTTTGACGGGGAATTGAAACAACGTTAGCCTCAGGGACCCTTTAAAGTCAAATTAAAAACATTGGGGAGTAAATCTATGCAATTGATACGTTGGGGACCAAAACGGAACGAATTGAATACTTTGGGGACCAAAAATGCCAATAAGCCATATTTTGTGCAATACATATTACTGATTTGTCGATAATGTCAAATGTTCTCCTCTAAGCACATCAGGTGTGCCACATATCAGCCACACTCCTCTCATATATAAGTGGGGCTCGTTCCAATAGGCTCTATCAGTATGTGAGAGGGGTGTGGTTGAGGTTTGGCACACCTGATGTGCCTCTAGCATTTTTTCATTAATTGTCCCAGTAGAAGGAATTGGAAATGTTAGCGGATCCGCTAACACCTTTTTTGACACAATTTTGACACCCAAATTGTGTGAAACTCGTTTTGGAGTCCCACACAAATCATCGGAGCCGTTCAATTTCTTTAAAACATGTTTCTAAGAGTTTCCATGAAAAATCAAACTCATTTGAATATCGGTAAGGGCTTGATCTGCTCATTCAATTA
This sequence comes from Rhododendron kiyosumense, assembly GCA_019656275.1. NCBI lineage: Eukaryota > Viridiplantae > Streptophyta > Magnoliopsida > Ericales > Ericaceae > Rhododendron > Rhododendron kiyosumense. The sequence goes on along the minus strand of BPLS01030424.1, from coordinate 52,450 downwards.
ATTCTTGTCAAGTTTTACAGGATAAAATTGAATGAGCCGATCAAGACCTTACCGACATAATGAACGTAATTATAGAACTTTTTTCGAAACGTGAAACTTACTTGAAACCCTATAAATAGGTAATACGTAGCCGTTAAGTATTGGAAACTTTATTTTGCTTTCACAAAAAAACTTTCGGTTCATATTGCGTTTCTCATCTACTCAATCTTGACGGTTTTCTAATTTGTGCGTTTTAACTTTTTTTTTTTTTTTTATCAGCAAAAATATATTTCATCAGAAACTTGATAGCAATGATAGGGTACATGCGTTTTTAACCATTTTTCCTTACGTTTGCAGCTTCGGCTTCCCGTTCAGTATGATTAAATTATATATAAAAAAAAAACATAAACTGTGATGCTCCGTTTTTCGGTGGCTGGCGATACTGTAGGAAGCAGGCTCCGTCCGGATGGGAGGGGACAAGTCATGGTTTATAAGAAAAGATCATTCCTACTTGTAAAAGGCTTTTTAAAGCCGTGAGGGCAACCAAAGCATATAGGAACTTCACAGATAATGGAGTAGTTTAGGAATGAGTGACCTACTGGAAAGTCTATGGGCTTTAGGCGTCTAAAGCGGACAATATTGTACAAAGATAGAATGGGTCGTTACAGATGATATCAGAGCCCCGCCCTGGGCAAAATGATAGGTAGGATGTGCTCTACTGCCACGAACCCCAGGGGAGGTTGCTGAGCCTGTGCAACGAGGACGTTGCATCCCTAAGGGGGTAGATTGTGACACCCCGCTTTCCGGTGGCCGGCGATACTGCAGAAAGCAGGCTCCATCCAAAGCAGATAATATTGTATAAAGATGGAGCGGGTCGTTACATAAACAAATTGCAAAAACATGAAAAAAGCGGTAAAACATGTCTTAGAGAATATAGGTAGGAAGCTTACCAAAAACAGCCGGATCGCCTGATGAAATTTCAGTCACATTGATGTAGATAAATTGGGCATCCGCGAGGTCGCGATTAAGATCATTCACCAGCAAGTCAAGCCCAATGTTAAAGAGCTGCACATCCTCATTAACCGTGTCCGCGCATCCATTTCCACCATAATTAGCTATTTCAGCCGGAATGCAACCGATCAAACCGAGTCCGAACAGAGCAATCTTTCTTGCGCCTTCGTTGTACAAAATCTGCGATAACAAAAACAGGCAAAGAAAGGAATACCCTTTGGCGTCTCACTCTCCTTTAATGAGGGAGGAAGCTGGAAATTGTACTTTCAGAGGGCAAAGATAAAGCTTTGCCGCCCAAAGAGACAACGAAGTTATGTTAAATTCTGGTTTGAATCACTAAATCTTCTGTTAAAAAATAATAATAATAATAATAAAATCGCTAAATCTGCGTCTAAGTAGTTATTTGGCACACAAAATGGTCATGCGCTTCATGTAGGCACCAGTGATTTGCATTTTAGACATCTCACGCGTGTCGTCTATTTATTTTAAACATCTCACCCGAGTTGAAACGCCTACAAATCCACTGACTTGACGGTATTCGCATTCGGGTGACCTAAATGGTGGAATATATTTATGAAATTTTACTTATTTGTGAAATATCTTATGGATTGGGGGGGGAGAGGGTGGGAGGGTTGTGGGGTACGGGGGTTTCCGGAGAGGAGAGTGATGATAGGAAAAGGTGTGGACCATACATACTGCGGTTATTACATGGAACTGAGCTCTATTTTTTATTTTCGTTTTAAGCTCCTGAAAAGTCAGAGTCGGCTTTGCACGAACGATCCACACGGATAAGTTTGTAGAAAATCGTTACTGGCATTAGGGAACTCTTGGCTTTTGGGAACACTGATCTTGTATAGAAATTTGTGTGGACCATTCCACATTGAACCTTTTCAATATATATATATAGAAATTTTCAAGTAAGAATATTAGAATCTTAAAATGAGGACCTTATATGCGGACCTTCCATTTCTTGCCTTTCCCAATCGGATTTCAATGATCCGAGCCGCTAAATGTGTTCAGAACGTGAATTTAAGGTTACCCGCGAGAAATCGGCAAAAAAATGATCGGAAAGGGCTTGATTTGAGCAGTTTTTATTTGAACCGTTCAATAAAAATAAACAAAAATTGCTCGGATGAAACTCTTTCCGGTCATTGGAGGATCATCATTCAACTTTAATTTGCATCGGTACGTAGATCTGGCTGGTTGATATGTATGTATGTGATTTTCACAATAAATTGTAATAACTCGAGATCCTAGCGTGTCGTCGATTAGGGAGTGGATCGACCAATTAGAGATGGAATAGTGTGTTGAAGTTCAATACGCATGCAATGTGAGAACTGAAATACTTCTCTCGATCCCCCTTCTCTCACTCTCCATATACCCGTTACCAAGTTTATCAATAATAATATTTTTGCCGTTTCAAAAAAAAAAAAAACTAAAATACGAAAGGAATAACCATATAGGCCCTACTAGTGTAACTTTCCCTTTCAAATAAAATAAAGAGTAGAAGAACAGAGAAGATAGTTACTGTAAAACATAACTTTCACAGTTTTTTTTTTTTTTTTTATCGGCAAAAAAGTTTTATTAGAATTTGACAAAATGTACATCAAAGTAGGCCACTCTAGTTACAAAAAAAGCTTGAATCGTAGAGAGGGCCTAAAAGAAAGAGAAAAAAGATTTTAAAAAAAAGGTCCAATAAGAGAACATCGATCCAAAAAACCATACCTTCAACAGTTGCGAGTATTGTTGGTTAAGAACATTGGCATATTGATCTGGGCTATACAACACACTTGTAGCGTAATTTTGTGGCATTAGGTAGTTGTTTATGTAATCGTTACTACCAATATTAACCAGATATATGCACTTGCTTAGGTAATCTGCAGCTGCTTCTTTACTTCCAAGTCCAAAGGCAATGCGTGATACAATAGTTTGGTGATTTAACAGCTGTCTTGTCAGGCTAATACGATCCCCCTGCAACAAGTAAATATAATTAATATTAGTATATATTTTGCATATTTAACGGTCCTTATTTGCACATGTACGTGATACCGTATAACTTTTGTGTGAAATTTCATAAAATTTGCGCAGTGGTTAAAAGCATGATCAATCTTGAATTCAACCTTACCATAAAATTTCTATAAAAATGCTAATAATGAAGTTAATATATACCTCTGTTGTGAACTTTTTTTGGAAAAGCACATGAATGATCAGTGTGAACTTGCATACAAAAGCCGTGGACTTTGAGATGAATTCAAGGGGTGCATATTGTGCAATTAGAGAGTCATGTATTAATTGTAACACTTTCCTTCTATGGATGGTTCGTAGATTCATACCAATCAAATATATGTATATATCGGGGCGGTTCAATGGATAACTATTTAGACACCTAAAAAAACACCTCATAATTTTCGATCAAATTTTGATAATCCGAGTCGCTCAATGTGATCAGAACGTGATTTTAAGGGTACTCGCCAGAAATCACCAAAAAAAAAGACTGAAAAGGGCTTGATCTGAGAAATTTTTTGCTTAGATTTAATGAACGGTTCAATTAAAAACTACTTAAAACAAATACTTCCCGGTCATTTTTTTTTTCTAATTTCTCGCGGGCACCCTTAAAATCGTATTCTGCACAAATTGAACAATTCGGATCATAAAATTTCGATTGGAAACTATGTGATTGAGATTTGGGATATTTTTTTAGGTGTCTAAATAGTTGTCCATTGAACCGCATATATATATATATATACATATATATATATATATATCGGGGCGGTTCCGGAAACGCTCAAAAAAATATCTCATAGTTTCCAATCAAAATTTGATGATCCGAGCCGCTCAATATGTTCAAAACGTGATTTTAAGGATATGACTGAGATTTGTGATGTCTTTTTAGATGTCTAAATAGTTGTCCATTGAACCGCATATATATCGGGGCGGTTCCGGAAACACCCAAAAAACACCTCATAGTTTTCGATCAAATTTTGATGATCTGAGCTGTTCAATATATTCAAAACGTGATTTTAAGGATACTCGCGAGGAATCGACCAAAAAAGAATGACCAGAAAAGACTTCATCCGAGCAATATTTATTTGAACCGTTCGATAAAAATAAACAAAAACTGCTCGGATGAAACTCTTCTCGGTCATTTTTTTTTGCTGATTTCTAGTGAGTACCCTTAAAATTAAGTTATGAACACATTGAGTGACTCGGATCATCAAAATTCGATCGGGAAAGGGAGGTCCACATTTTGTTAAGTTAAGGTGATCCTTAGAAGAAGCGGACTGATATATATACAGTCATTTTAAAATGCGGAGGTCCTCATTTAGGACCTCCCCATTTCTCTCATTTCCTGATCGAATTTCGATGATCTGAGCTGCTCAATGTGTACAGAACGTGATTTTAAGGTACTTGGGAAAAATCGGCAAAAAAAACAACCGGGAAGGGCTTCATCAGAACAGTTTTTGTTTGAACCATTCGATAAAAATCAAACAAAAACTGCTTAGATGAAGCCCTTCCTAATTATTTTTTTTGTTATTTTCTTGTGGGTACATTGAAAATCACGTTCTGAACACATTGAACGGCTCGGATCATCGAAATTCGGTCGGGAAAAAGAGGTCTACATTTTATTAAGTTAAGGTGGTCCTTACGGGAAGTGAACTAATATATATATAAAATATACGGAGCGGTTCCGGGGACCTTTAAAAAAAACCCCCAAATCTTAATTTCATAGTTTCCGATCAAAATTTGATGATCCAAACCGCTAAATGTGTTCAGAATTTGATTTTAAGGATGCTTATTAGAAATTGGGAAAAAAAAAAACCGGGAAGGGCTTGATTTAAGCAGTTTTTTATTAAACCGTTCAATAAAATTCAATAAAAAGCTGTTCGGATGAAATCTTTTCTGGTCATTTTTTTTTTGTTGATTTCTTGTGAGTACCGTTAAAATCATATTCTGATTATATTGAGCGGCTCGAATCATCAAAATTCGATCGAAAACTTTGG
>BPLS01030424.1:20829-37459 GCA_019656275.1 Rhododendron kiyosumense | reverse complement strand
TAATTACATGTTTGTAAACTTTGTGCTATGTTGTGTGTGTCTTCGGCGCGTTTGTGCCCGATATATATTACACATTCCATGCCACAAAAGTGTAAACTTTCACATCCTCATAAAATCACATTTTCCCCCCAAAAGATGTTCACAACCTTCTTTACCGCGGTGAATGGAGTGTATATGATCCCTGCCCTTTAACAGTGGGGTTTTTTTTTTCTTTCACCGTGGGACATGCTCTCCTTGTGATGGGCAGCTCTATTTGAGGCAGGTCTGTCCCGACGGCAATTGCACGGTGGAACACAAATTGGAATTCGGAAACAACTGCACGTCTCGGACCCTCCTTCGTTTTTCGGGTTTTGTTAGGGTTAAAGGCCAAATTTGGTTAGTTTTGGTTAGGCAAGAACTCAACTATGAATACTTATACTAGGGCTCATTATTTGGTGCGAGAGTAAATATTAGAGTTTTCAGTTAGGGTTTGAGAGAGAGAGAGATTCTTGTTCTTTGGGGCTTGGTTAGATTTAAAAGAGACTACTACAGAACTTCTTCTTTGTAGCTCCTTTGAGCATTCGTTTTGTCTTTTATTTTAGTAGAAGTCATGGATCGACAACATATATGTGGAGTATGTTAACATCTCAAAGTAAATGAAACCACGCAAAATTTGTGTTCTCTCTTTCTCGATTTCTCTCATGTATGTTTGGATTGCGTCGCACATTAGTTTCATCGGTATAGTAAGGTGCACAAACCATTTTATACTACCACTTCACACACACCTACCCTCCTTTTTCTTTTTCGCCTTTAACCTCTTAATAAAGGAGGTGCGACAAAATAAAACTGAAGTGCTAATTATTATATTTTATAATCATCATAATTAACTATTTTCTCTATCTCTTCTTCTTTTCTCCCCTTTCTTGGCTTTTCTTCTATATTGCCTTCACCTTTCTCTTTTGTTTTCAGTCCTTCACTGAAGAAAGTTGATGGCCTAGGGAACCTTTTCTTTGTTTTGGTAAATTATGTCCTAGGGAACTTGCTTTAGAGTACTTCATAATGGGAGTCATAAATAAATGAAAAGCCAGTTTGATATTTTGTCCAGTGAAGGTTAAAGTAATTCATTATTGCCTTTGGAGGAACAAAGGTGATAGGTGAGTATCATTTTATGCTTAAAGGCAGCTTAAAGTATCAAGTTAGGCTTCAAAAGTGCTTATTCTAAAGAAACATGCCATTGTCAAGTAATTATTTGATCTAACATTGAGGGGTTGGCCGGCAGTATATATGCGATAAGGGATTTATGTCCTCCTAAAGCCTTGAGTTCAATTCTATAATAAAAATAGTTGAGGCCACTTTATCCTATGCATAAGCGTGTAGAATAGTTATAGAGGGGCTCTACAAATTAAGTTAAGGTGTGCGTAAGCTCACTTGGAAGCTCCATTATCACTTAAAAGAGATTTAAGCTCATTTGGTTCTTCTTTATTGGTCAATTACACTTCCAACCCATAGTAAGACTTGAATTTTAGAATTTTGATCTCTCAATTATAGAATGTTAGTCAAAGTTACAATTGGTAAATGCTAGTAGTATTTAAGTTTTGTCAAATAAAAGTTACCCTTCCAAAAGTCATGTATTTGGAAATCCTTGTGTGGAGAATCCACAATTTCTCATGGCTTCTAAGCTTCTAAGTTGGGAATACGGATGATTGTCACAAATTAGGTCACTTAGATTAAAAATCAATAGTCACTCAGATTAAAATCGATACTGTGGATATCAAACTAAATAATTCAAAGTTGTATATGAGGAACTTTTTAGGATGCGGAATTTAATTAATCTTTTTTTGAGGGTAAAGGTGGAAAATTGTATCTTTTTTGGTGTAATTATTGTTTTTCAAAAAAGTTAAATTTTCGAGATTGGATAAATAAATTGGGACGAAGGAAGTATTTATCGCCTCCCTCCACTTTAATGCACTTTATGATTATAGAAAACTCAAAATAATCACCGTTCACCTAACACAAATTTTAAGTTATTTGTTTAATTATATTATATATATGTACAATGAGCTTCCACTAAGGGATCTCTTAACTTGCTAAGTTGCAAACCTCTTCTTTACTGATCGAATTTTGATGATCCAAACCGTTAAATGTGATCAGAATGTGATTTTAAGGGTCACCTAAAGAAATCAACAAAAAATATAATCGGGAAGTGCTTCATCCGAGTAGTTTTTATTAAACGGTTTAATAAAAAACTGTTCTAATTAAGCCATTCTCGGTCATATTTTTTGCTGATTTCTCACAAAGACCCTTAAAATCACGTTCTAGATATATTGAATGGGCTTGGATCATTAGAATTTGATCGAAAAATGAAAGGTCCGCAACTTAGCAACTTAAGGAATCCTTTTTTTTTATTTTTTATATATCTATATGTATATCAAATTATTGAAAGTCAGCGTCGGTGGTTAAATGGTACCACCAAGGGGGGCAGGTGATCTGTCGCCCCTTGTTTCACCATGCTGCAGTAGTTGTTGACTCCTTTTCAATGAAGAAGGGGACCAATACGGTAAAGTTAAGAGGACCGACCACCCCATATGGCCGTATGGATGGGTGCCAACGGACATGCGGGGTTCACTCCAAGTTCTGTATGAATGATTCGAGCTGTTTAATAATTAAAAAAGTTCGAGTGTTTGTGTGAGAAATCAGCTCAATCCGATATGTGTAAGTGTTCAATTTAATTTTTCATTTTTTCATTCAGATTTTGGTCTGAATCATTTGTGCGGGACTTGGAGTGGGCCCTGCGTTCCTATCGGTGCCCCATCGGTATGCTATTGGTTGGTACAAATAGTAGGGTTCAGACCAATACCTAGGCACTTAATGATATCTGATTGAGCAGATTTTTTTCATACTAGTTCAACTCGACGAGCACTACGACATGAACGTCTTCGATTATCGAAGCGAGAGCGAAGCACGGCCCCCTTGGCTGGAACAACACGCTACTGTCCCTTAAAAAATAGGGACAGCAGCTCTCCCAACTCCGGTTCTTGTGGCCTTACCGATTAGTACTCCAGTATTTATCTTTATTATTAGAGTTAACATGTATCTTGTTGAACTTTATTTCTTGAAAATGTGAAAGGCTCCATTTTATGGATTCCGATGGGCCTTTCACTTGATTTGATAGAACAATGAGATCAAGATGGTTGGGCTTCTAACTAATGGGCCCATATTCAAGAAGAGCTTACATTGACGGGCTTAAAACTAGATCACAAACTAGTCTATTTTTTGGGCTAGAAAAAGCAGGAAGTTGGGCTGAAAGGGTTAAGCATGAACCAGAGATAGAGAGCTGTGAACAATACTTCCTTTGCATATTAATGATGAAACTTGTACTGTAGTTTTTTTTTTTTGTCATTCGTCAATCCTAATCTAGGATGAGTGTTAATCGAACCCTGCCCATATACATGAGAGTATAAGGGAGGCACCAACTGCATTTCACTCCACTTGCAAAAAAAACTTGTAGTTCGAGTGGGTAAAAATAGTGAGATGCTCTAAATTCTAAAGAAAAAGAGAAAGTGATAAGTGTGAGTGTCAAAATCAATTTGTCACTTGCTCTTTTTCTTTAGAATTTAGAGCGTCTCACTATTTTTACCCACTCGAACTACAAGTTTTTTTGTGGGTAGAGTGAAGTGCAGTTGGTATCTCCCTTATACTTCCATGCATATTGGCAGGGTTCGATTATCACCAATCCCCCTCCCCAAGTCTCCTAAGATAGAGTAGATTAGGATTAACGAATGACAAATAAAAGAAAACTACAAGTTTCATTAATAGGGATTGATTTTGACACTCACAAGCCAAGGGGTGTCAAAATCAATTTAGAGAGTGCCAAAATCACTTCCCTTTTGGTTTTACTTGAACCAAACAACTACTATCGTTTATGCAATTCATTCAATCATGGACTCAAATTCACACATACACAAGGATATTTGTTCACTCACTCAAAAATCAGATGAACGTTACCTACTTTATTTGAGATCCATACCAATTCTCACTTCGATGATTCGAATAATTTATTTTATAAGACTTAAATCTTTTAATCATTCCTAAAAAGGATCCATATCAATTGCATATTCGCAAATACTTGATGAAAATCATACAATTATTTTGTTAAATTCTTAAGCAAATCTATATAATAAAATAACTCAGTATTTGAATGCTATGTACATAAATCTATCAGCCCAAATTTATTCCTCATCAGTTCTACAGCTGAGAAGAGTCTTACGACTGGAAAATCCTATTTTCAATCTTCTCTAACATCTCCTATTCCAACTCTCTTTTTATTATGAAAAGATAGAAAACAATAAAATTTCATTGCAAAAAAAAAAAAAGAGTCAGATTTTGAAATAAGAAAGGAAGTAATTTTTGAAACCTTAGCACTCTCCCTCTCCGAAGCAAGGCAAAATCTTTTCAAAATTTTTCTATCCCAACTCTCTTTTGTTATGGGAAAATAGAAAGTAATAAAATTTCATGTATAAAATTAGTGCAAGGCTGATCGTAAAGTAAACAAAAGGGTAAGAAATATTTTTGTTTATCAATTAATCAATTTAAATTTTTTTGGGTGTGTGGGTAAGGAAAAAAATCTATTTGATCCTAATTAAAGAAAAAATCTTCTTGCATAAATTAGTTTCGTTGGCGGGGTAGTCAATATTTTTGTTATTCATTTTATTTGTGTTCAAAACGCGTTGCGCCGTGCCTAACTCTAGTTAAATTATAAAACAAGACACATGTTACTTGATCAAATACCTACCTTTAAGGAATGAACTACAAATATTTTTCTTGGACTGTTTAAAATTCAAGCCCTACAAAATGAATGTTTCTAGCTAATTATCAAAGTAAAAGGCCAGCGTGGATTCCTTATGGAAGCCTGAAACTCCTCTTTGTTTCCCACGACGCAACATACAAGCCACTGTCGCATCACTAAAAAACATCAACTCGTTGGTGGGTGGGTCATTCTAGGAGCTTGGCTCTCGTCATACCAAGTTTGTTTCATAGTGATTCCACTGGTACATATTCCTGATTAAGTCACTGTCAAACTCGAGAGGAGAGTTAAGCTCTTATTTTAAAAGTGATTTATTACGATTTCAATATTTGCGTAAGCTCTAACCGCACTTTTTGTATCTTTGTTTTCTTTCCTTCATTTTAAATATTTTCTTTGCGATAGTATTTTCTTAATATTAGATAGTAGATTGTTGATTATGTTTCAAATCAGAAGTGGATTTTGGGTATAAAACTCCATCCTCTCAGGTAGAGATGTAAACTCAGGTGCACGTAAGTTGGCCCGAATACTCAATCCATGAATTAATAGGTACACGTTACTCCAAAATAACCAGGTCGCTATGTCTAATATATATATAGAAAAAAAAAAGAACGGGTTCGACCCATATTTTTTGCGGAATTGTAGTACCTACTAAAAATTACCCCACCAGAGGTTATAAATTTTATTGATTTTCCATCCTAATCTTTGAATATGACGTCACATGCTATTCTCATCAACGGATGGATGGAGTCCGGTGAGAACTTCCTAGCAAACAAGAAAGGGTCATGTCGTTTAATTAAAGACGAATCAGAGCCGTTGATCTCATCGCCACCATACCTAGGCTTGTCCCTTCTCAAGGCCAAGATCAATTGAGGCTCCACCTCAGACGCACTATACGTCCGAGGGTGTCCGCTGTGACTCCCCCTCCAATCCACGTGGGTGAGCGTAGCTGGAATGCACCCACGTGGATCTACCTTGCTCAGGAGTGTAGGAAAGTAATGCTCCTCGGGATAACACGTGGACTTACTCAAACAAGGCAGCTTGAACTTTGACCACAACTTAGTGTCACTCACAACTATCCTTGCATGCTTACGTGTCAACACAAAGAACTGGGATCCGATTCGAAAATCTTCGAATGGCACCTCCGGTAGCATCACATGCTCTCCACGCGCGGCCCACCGATCTCGGGCTCCTTTCTCATTTTTCAAAATCTCGATGAAGCTCTTGTTTGACCTGATAAGAGTATTGTATGTGAAATTGAAGGAATGGAGAGGGATACAAGATGGGGAGAGAAGGGCAAACATGTAATTTGACGGGTCATGAAGAAGCGCGTGGGACAGCAACCGACGCACTGCAGAGATGAGAGTGGGGGAGTACCGGAGAGTGGGCTTGGACCCGGGTATGACCCGGTTTTCAAACACGCCTGCGAAAGGCGGGTCGTATGGGAATCTCGGGTCAGTGTGTACGTATACGTTGTATTGATATTTGGGGGTACGATTGAAGTAGACTTCCCAAAGTGGAGCGAATGGAAGCGGTGTGGTGGTTAAAAACATGAAGGCTAGTTTTCTTGGTGATTTTGGGTTTGGGTTGACTTTGGTAGCTCGTCGGAGAAGTAGGTCGTCGCTGCCGTCTTCCGCCACGTGTGGCGGCAATGTGGTGGTTATGTTTTTGCGCTTTGTTTGATTTTTTATTGGAGTGGTGGTGGTTGGTATGAGGATTGTGAATGTGATTGCAAGGGGGAGGCAAAGAAGAAGAGCACAAAAGAGAGAGAGTGGAGTTGGGGATAGCATGTTTTCATCTACCGAAACTAAAGAGTGAGAAAGTGATTTAGCATTGGATTTCTAAACTAGTAATTAATGTGATTTAGATATTAGATTTGGTGCCTTAATGCTTAACTGCGACATTATACTATATATATTGGTGAACAAATGTTAGGTTTAAATAAAGCTTCGGTGTCACGGGAGGATTTGTCCGGTCGTTAACTTCAGAGTTTCGAAATTAGTCGAGGGGTGCGTAAGCTAGCCCGAATGTCCCGTTATGAAATAACTTCAACGTGATCACTTATTGCGAGTTTCATGTTTTCGGATGTCTGCTTTTCTAGGATAGACGACAGTTAAAGAAAGGAGATGTATTTTAGAGCAGCTTCCTTGATGGAGTAAACTATACTGTGGTTTTGGGGCGTCTATCATGTGCTGCTAAAACACCTTTCACAATCACATATTTATAGCGACCGGCTCTCTCTGTATCATTATCTCTTGTGCTCCTCTGTATATTAAATTTTGGGTCCGCTCTAAGTTGAAAGTGATGATCCGCATTCATCTTGTAAGAGTCACTGAGTAGAATATTTGCGGAAAAATTATGATCGAACATCAATAAGCACATGAACGAATTGGGGTTTCTTGATTAAAGTGGACGGTGGGGAAAATTAAAACTTACACACATCTCCTTTGTCAAACAAAAAAACATATTATTCTGATATCTGATCCCCGATTAATTGATACTTTATGGTAATATTTTAGACCATATGATTTACGAGATCATCGAGATGAACGGTTTGCAGGGGAGCACAAGCCATGTTCATATGGAAGTTTATACATGAATGCTTATTTTGGTGCCCCACTTTAAATGTAAAGTTACTGTAATTTCATGTACAAAATAGAACATATGCGTACAAAAGTGGAACGCGAAAATGACTACAGTACAAGAGGACCAAGACCATCTGATCTAATGTTTTTCCTCCCATAAGAGATCTGGCCTTGCTGGCTTTGGGAGTTTTTTTGGCGTTTTGTCCTTACTCAAAATTTGTTGTGTTTGGTAGTTTTCCGCCAAATTTTTGCGAATTATTGATTTATCTCAACGAGAGGAATCGAAAAAGTAAAAAAATTTCACTTTTGCCCAAATACTTTTGAAAATATCAAAGATAAAGCCCAAAAAGCTAGCATTTGGGGTTTTATCTTGGATATTTGCAAAATTATTCGGATAATTAAAAGTCAAAATTTTTGAGTTTTCCAATTTCTCTCGTCGAGACAAACTTATATAATCCATGAAATTTTGGGCAAAAAAAAGATGCAATTTTTTTTTTGAATAATAACAAAACGTCAAAAAAACAAAACGCCAGCTTGCATGCAGGAACCGTGGGGTATGTGGTTAGAGAGCGTTTACAATGTGTCGGGTCACATTTATGGTAATGGAGGATTTACATTTTACTAGCACCGAAAAAATGAAGGGTTAGAAAATGTGACAATGATGTTTGGAGATAATGTGACAATGCAGTTGTGGACGGAAGATTTGTGTCTAGTATGAATCCGAACCACGTGTATTTTTATATTAATAATAAAAATATTTTGAATAAAGAATGTTACTACTTGTGAGGTTCGGAGAAAAGATGACGGTTTGCATATGTGTGTAGTCACTGCTTAATTTTATACACACAACGTAAAAAATGATGAATAACTTGAAATTTTAAAAATTTATACCTACAAATATAGAAAATTTAAGAATTTTTTTTGACCTAGGGACTTGCAGAGGCCAATCTAGTTTTCTTAATCAAATTCAATTTGAATGTTAGTATTATACGTGAGAATTTTTGAAGTTGTGCAAGGGCCAGATCCCCCTTCATCCCCTAGGACCGCCCTCGTGAGAATGGTTTCCTCCGATGTACTGTTGATGAGCCATTTTAGGCAAATTGAGATCTAATTCGTTTTCTTGTGTAATTGTTTACACTCAATTTTGACCAAAATTTGAAAATGAGATTAATTGGTTAATTAATGGTCAGAGGTGTTAATTTCAGGCCTTAAATTGGCCTAATAACGGAATTCTTGCAAATTGGGCCGGGTTGAATGCAATTGGGCCATGGGAAATTTATAAGGGCTTTAATTTGGGGGTCAATTGGGCACGTTAATTTCTAGACGTGGGCCAAATTAAAGCCCAAAATTTCATTATCATGAGTCTGGGCCCATTTCTTGTGAAAACCCAGATTGATTCTTCATCAGGCCTGGACTTATTCTCTAGGACTAGGCCAGTTTCTAAAGACAATTGGGCTTACTAGTAAACTCCAAATCAGTTAAAGTCTAGGTTCATTTACCAGGCCTGGGCTCATAGGGCTTCAATGATTGGAAGCCTAAATTTATTTCGGGCTCAGGCCTAATTGTTGGGTCAATTCTAGGAGCATATTTTGAGATTTTAACTCTTAGATCCCGTGCCATCATGGAAGAAGTTCTAATTTGGAAACCCCAAATTGTAGAATAAAGCACTTCTAAGAGATTATTGCAAAAAAAAATTAAAAATTTAAAAAAAATTATAATCGTTTAACCTTCAGTTCCTCATACGCATTCATCCATACTTTCAATATTCATTTCAACTGTCCAGCCTAGTCCATTAGCAGGAGTTTATTGGCCATATGCATTACTCCTGTGTTCAGTATGGAGGTCTTCCATAAACTTGAACCATGCCTGAACCGAACCAGTATCCAGAAGACAAGGTACAAATATTCTTCTTTCTCTCCGGTAGCCATGTGGTTGCTGGTGGCTGTTGCGCCCGTTTTGGACGGCTGTGGTGGCGCCCTTTGGTGTCCAGTAGCGTATAGTGTTAGCTTTTTGGGGCTGCTGTAGGCTTTGGATGGTATTAGGGTTTTGGTTTTGGTGTTTGGGCCTAGCCCATTTGTTTGGGTTGAGTTTCTTTTGGGTGTTTAATTTGTTGATGTCTTACCAATCTTTGGGTGTTTTTTTTTTTAAAAAAAAAAAAAAGGAGGTGAGGTATAGTGATAAGGTAAGGTACTACCATTTATGCTCTTTGGCGTTTCACTACAAAGTTTCTGTTTTGTATCATTTTTTAATGGTATAAAAACCTTTTTTTACTGACAAAAAGAAGAAGAAGAAGAAAATGGTAAACATACAAAATTGGTAAACATTCATTACAACAAAAGATGACATGCTTTATCATGTTTTAAAGTGAAAGTTTATTACTAACATGCAGCTTAGCATACAAAATTGAAGAACAAAAAAGAATAAATAGAGATTGAGGTAGGGAGGAATAGATAGATAGAGAAGATGGGTTTGAGAACACAAATCGCGAGATAGGTATAGGAGATCGAGGAGGAGAGGAAGATAAGAAAAAGAAGTCGCGGGAATATATCCATTCTATTGCATGCGTACGTAATTTGTACAACAGTTTCAATATATATATGATTAGCTGGTGGGTGGGGTTGAGATTGTAGAGGTGGCCTGGTCGAAATGGGGGAATCCATTCCATTGCATGCGTAATTTGTACAACAGTTTCAATGGTTAGCTGGTGGGGTTGAGATTGTAGAGGTGGCCTGATTGAAATGGGTGGTCGCGCGTGGCTGTTCTTAGGGTGTTGAGGTTTATTGATATTGGGGTGAATAGAATATTGAGAGAGAGAGAGGGCTTAATATAAGACATTTGTTCAAATTTTGCACACCCAAATGTCAGATTTTAAAACCAAACTTGTCAAGTTGGTTGTCTTATTGCTTTTCTTAGTGGTGACCTAAATTAGAGTCCTACGGGGAACAAGTTTGGGGTTAAGGGTCATGAATAGCCTCCGAACCCCTGTTAACTCCCCGCTAATGTATATATCGTATGACAAAAAAAAAAAAAAGTCAAATTATAGAATGTGATGGTCCCGGAATGGAAGTTCCCTGAGATCAGGGTCAAAATCTGAGTTTTGAGTAGAATATTGTTGAAGTGAATAGAGCATGTGCTATATGTCAATAGAAGTTCCCTGAAATCTGGGTCAAATTATCTCTATTATAAAACAGAAGGGTGTGGAGACAAGTTGTTGGAACGGCTTAGATTCATTTGATCCAAAGGTTGTAGTGCATTCTCCTACTTTCCGGTTAAGTGCCCATGGTTATTACCTAAATCACACAATTGTCATCCTCTTTCAACAGGAATGCGTAGTGCCGTAGGCACGGGCTAACACTAGTATATATATAACATGTGAGTTTTGAAGATGATATTATTGAAAATAGCATGTATGCATAATGACGAAACCAAATCAATCGAGGTTGGTTACACTTACATAGTGTTCCATATATAATCTTCGAAAATCTTGAAACTCCTCTTTGCTGCCAATGTTGATTCTGGTCTAACGCTTCCTTTAATATAGCCCTCAACCATAATCATACTCTCTTTCGAACTTGAGCATCAACTTGTCTACGATGAACTTGTCCAAACCACATTTATCTATTCTATCTTATAGGGTATAGAATAAGACTTTTATCCATTCTATCTTATAGGATATAGAATAAGGACTGTTTAAATATCTTCTTCATATTCCCTTTAGCCTCAGTTTAGATGGCAGAAATTTTGAGGAGGAATGAAAATGTGACACCAGGTTTTTATAATTCTGACGTTTGAAAGGAACATGAATAGGAATGTGATGTCACACTTTTAGAATTCCCATATTTGGGAGAGACAAGAATATGATTGTGATTCCTGATGACACATTCGACTTGGAATCACATTATTTGATTAATTTAGAATCTGAGCCCTTACCCCATGGGAATCTTAAATTCCAGGCTCAATCAATTGAAAAAGGAAATATTGACTTTAATAAATTTAGAAAATAATTTATTCCTGCATAAGATTCTTGAATTAATCCAAACACTGAAATGAAATTACTTCAGGTATTGTATTCCTAGGAATTTCATTCATAATAATCATATTCCTATTCTAATATTCAATAAAATTTCTACAAACTTTGATTTCTAGTAATCACATTCCTATTCCAACTGAAGATTCCGGTTATCTAAATTGAACCTTGGTTAGTATGGATTTATCCTAGGTGGTATCTCCAAATAAAATCGCATAGTAATTTATTTTCTTTTGGCAAGATTGTAGAAAAACGAAGTTGTACAGAAAATCTTTTTATTGTACTCCTATCTGATTAGTGCAATAATAAAAAATTAAAAAAATTAAAAAACATGTAAAGGATATATAGGATCTCACATCCATCCACGAAGAATTTTGAGTTTCAGCCAAGCAAGATTAAATTAGCTCATCCATCGTCTAAGTAGTAGTATTATTTTGAGGGAAATCGTAGTAATTATGGCACAGACTTTTTTTTTTTGTGTGTGTGGAGATATGCACTTCTTATTTGATCCTAGTTAGTATTAGAATGATATGAAATGCCCCGAAAATATGATTCCTTATTTTAAAGATACTTCACAAATTAATCTGGATTTAGTTTAAACATTAGTTCAAATCTAAAGACTGAGTTTAGTACTGAATTAAAATATAACAGCTCGAAGTATTAATAAATCAATAAAGTTTTTGATTTAAAATAAGTACGGGGCTACAAATGTACTATTACACGACAAAAGCCATCGTACTATGTAAAACATTAGGGGCTCCACCGAATCTTCTTCTTTTTCCGTTTTTTTTTTTTTTGGTTACGTAAGAGGGTGTTTTGGTCATATTTGGGAAAACCCAAATTAATTACGAGTTAATGTGTTTAATAATTTATTTCAGCTGGTCTAATGCCGAAATAATGGATATAAAGGGATAATAAATTCGTTTGTTGAGGAGAGATAAGAAAACTCCACCTTTGTGGAGGTGGTTAGTTTAATTAAATTTTAAATTGGTTCCTATGATTAAGGGACCTGATTTAGTCTTATTACTATTTTAAGCTGAAACGTGGTTAATTATTTGCCCCATGTTCTTACCGGTTGCAACAAAATGGGGAAATTGAAACACGTGGCAGTTTGTTATTCGTTCAACCAACAATAAGGAAGATCTTTGGACTTAGTCAAAAGAGACACATGGCAGCAGAGGAGGAGCTTTCCGAGGAAACTGAGGAAAATGTTTCCTCAGAAAACGGTTTGAGGACGTGGGCGTTAGTTTAGTTTAGTTTAGTTTAAGAATTTCTGTTGAATTGTTAAAGTCCTCTCCGTTGAGGCAAGTTGAATCCAGTTGTTACTCTTTTTTTGTCCCGTTGAGTTTCATCCAGTCGCTTGTGGGAGGGTTTAGAATAGGCGTTATTCTTGATCAAAATTGGAGAGGTTTTCTGCTCCTGGCAGGCTCGCGCATTTTTACTCTTCACACGCCAACTTTTGTTAAGCCTCTGTTTCTCCTGCTCCTTGGAGAAAAGTGGTGCAACAGAGGGCCTAGGTCTTAAGGAGCAAAAACACTTGACGTAGTTGCTCGGCAAACTCCAAGACCATTGCGGTCATTGCACAAATATATTTTGATATTGGGGCTTGTTGTATCGTTTAGGTTTCTTTTTGGGACTCGGGTATAGGTCTTTCGTTTCAAGTTGGTTTCTTGCCAATTTGGCTCTTTTCCCTTCCGGTTTTTGGGTGGCTTGCTTTGTGCCGGTTGTCCCTGATCCATTTAATCTTTGACCATCCATTCGCAGATTAATTTCTGAATTAATCTCTTGTATTCTACTTTAATTATTCCCACTCGATCGCTTTCACTTAGGCTTCATCCCCACTTGCACTAATCACTACTGTCTTTCTTCTCTCTATATATTTCTTCTTTCTCTTCTTCAATTTTCCCCACCCTTTGCAACCACCTTGATCACTATCTTTCTAGTTTTGTCCCCTCTCTCTCTCTCTCTCTCTCTCTCTCTCTCTCTCAATGGCGTGTAACCTTAAGGTTTGGTTAATGGTGTCATTCATATTATTGCCATTGGTTTTTGGTGTGCCGCAAGTGCCTTGTTTATTTATCATGGGGGACTCATTGTTTGATAATGGAAATAATAACGACCTTGTAACCAACGCAAAAGCCAATTACCCACCTTATGGCATAGATTTCCCCCAAGGGCCTACCGGAAGGTTTTCCAACGGCAAAAACATGGCGGATTTTCTCGGTATGGTATCTTCTCTTCTCCATGTGCTTTTCGCTTCGATTTACTGTTTCTGAAAAACTTTCTGACGAGTATCTCTTTCGTTTTGAGATGACCATCGATCAGTTCGATATCTTGTGAAACTAGTTTTATCATGAAAAATGTATTCCAACATAAACCATTACTATTTCTGAAAAAAAATTATTCAAGAATGAAGAACGGGAAACTAAAACAAAGAACAATAAACGAAAGGATATATCACTCATTATTGTACTCTTGGACTATTCCTCAAAACATTTAAATTTCTGTTACTTTTTCACAAGAGAGAAAGAAGATTTCAACCTCGAAGGACCATAAAAAAAATTCTCACTATACCTAAATGTAAAATTTACCAATTAATGTGCAAGGAAAAAAAATTTGTTCCAAAAAATGAACTTTGTGCGTTGTACATATTTTTTCGCGAGGAGAAATACGTTTCCAGTTATATTCACCTAGTTTGTATGTAAGCTTCTGACTTTGATTAATCACATAATTTTACTGTAGGCTGAGGCACATGCAATGCATGTGCAAATCAAATTTTGTCAAAATTGGATCAAACAATAAGCGAGAAGCTATTTTGCAAATGTTGACAAAATTCAACTTGCACACCTATTGCATGTGTCCTGGGCTCTAGTATTTACAGAGTAATCGTAAAATGGTAGGGTTTTTATTCTTTATTTTTTATTTATCCCTATTAGATAATAAACTGAAATTGTTTAAAGTAAGGAGAATTATGTACGTAGCCACAAACGAAACCCAAATCACACACGGTACGCATGATATATAAGCATGTGCAAGTCATAAATTAATCCAGTAAAATTCACAATTTAAACTTATCGACCGAATATCTTAACTCATCAATTTTGACGACAACTACGTACTTCGAAATAAATGTAACATTCTACATGTTACAATTCAAGCAATTCCATGGCTGAAAATCAAACAACACACTTTAACTCCAGAGTAAAGAGAGAATGAGAGATTGGCTTTTGGATTTTTTATGTGTCACAAAATATCCTTCATAATCGTGAGATGACAATTTTTTTAATTCATCCCTCTAGAGTTAGCTAGGTACCCCACAAACAAAAGGAACCCAAATCTAAGAAACCCATATTCAAATATTAAATGCCATGTAGACTTACAAAAAAAGGAAGATGGTGAAGAACACAAATTAGTCTTTCATGGAACATCGTGGCAATCCAATATAAACTCCATGCTATATATTCTAATTAAAAAAAAAAATTTAAAACGGTTAAATCAAAGAAATAAGCATATCAAAATACAGAAAAAATAAAGTAATGAAAGCAATTAGCAGGGGAGAGATGACTTAATTTTAAGCGAAGTGTATGGAGGTAGGTAGATAGTTTCTGGGTTAGATGGTTATTTGGTGTTGGTTTGTCCATTATGTCCTTGTAGTTAAGTCCTTCGTTAATTCATTTGGTCGTGAATCTTTTTATCTTTTGTATACAGTTTTGGAAATGAAAATATATGACAGAGCTTCAAAAAAAGGAGACACCAAAGCGGTGATCTCCTTTTATAGATTAGAGAATAGATGTTATTTACTTATTGTCATCGCGGAGACACTTTTTTATGGGGTGGAGTCTTACTCCATCTATGTCTTTTTTGTGGGCCACTAATTACTCTAGGTGCGCTTTTTACGGGGCGCACGCGGTGGTGTAATGACCTAGCTCACCATGGAGACACTTTTTTAAGTCCAAAGTCAACTTTGAGTTCCAAAGCCAACACTTCAAACTATACGTTTTAGGAAGCACGAGTGTATTTATCTTTCATAACCTAGGGGCGCTATATGCATATGTATACATACACATGGCCCTTCTACTAAGGACACCCGCATATATGCAATCTACAGACTTTTGATCTCAGGTTTTCTATTCTCGCGAATAGATCGTTCGCGGATCCGGACTATTAAAAACACAATCCAACCGCTAGTAACAGAAGTCCGCATTTTACAACTTTAAGGGCTTACTTAGAAGAAACGGAGTGTGTATATATATTATCATGCTCATGACCAGGGGCGGAGCCATCTTGAGACAAGGGGGGGCATCCGACCCCGCTGCCTTCTAAATTACAATGGAGATAATTATAGTTTTCACCTCAAAATTGCTTACTTGACCCCTTTTTTATATTATAATTTGCCCTAGTCTGTTTAAAAGTTTGGAACTTGAGGAAAAAAAGGGGGCAAAATAAAATATTCTCACTTCTCTCCCAAAAAAAATCCCAAAAATATCTACTTAACTTCTTTTTGTTTACCATTTCAACAATTTTTTTTGTGCTATAAGAAATTGACCCCATTGTCAAGAATTTCTGGTTCCACCTCTGCTCATGACTGATGAAGAAGTACAACTTCATTTGGCAGCTGAATTTCTAGGGTTTGGCAAGCCTATTCCACCTTTTGCAACTGCGACGGATGATCAGGAGATACTCATGGGCGTAAATTATGCATCCGGTGCAGCTGGGATTCGTGACGAAACCGGATACCAACTGGTAATCAACAACTAAGTACTTAATTGACTAGTGGTAGTTTCAGTTTTCAAAGGCATGTTATATTTCACCATTGGCAGAAGCAAATTAATTGACTAATATCTCAATTTGATTCGTTGTAAGATCCGAATATATAGCATCATATATACGATACGGATGAACTAAAACTTTGGCTTTGTTTCCAAATAAAATTAGGAATGACCGATCCTTAAAACAACTGTGATAAGAACGGAAATCAATAGTTTCATATACTTATTTCAAGTAGATTTTTATTTTATTTTTTTTATTTTTGAGTTAAAGACACAATTAAGGCATTTGCATATCATAAGTGTTTTTTTTTTTTGCTCGGCAAATTTGCATATCATAAGTGTTGGTCGGAGGACATTTGAGATTAAATTTATTTTGGAGTAAGTGACTTCCAAACTGCAAGTATACGTGTGTGGTGGGGAGATTTTTTTTTTTTTGCTTTGGTGAACTATGAATATAGCAAGTTCTAATTTT
>BPLS01030417.1:0-12679 GCA_019656275.1 Rhododendron kiyosumense | reverse complement strand
GAAGAGTTCCAGGACCAAATAATGGCTATGTACGCTGCAACATGATTAGATAAGTAGGCATAGTCATTAATTCAAAAGCAAATAGTGTTTCCTCTCTCTTGCTAAGTAGAGCACGAGCCAGGAAACAGCGAAGTAGCTAACAGGGACAGAATAACTTCTTAAGGTCAACTCAGCGCAAGGAGCTTGGCACAGGCCAGAGGGCTTAAGCTAGAAGGCCCAATAAACATGAAATCTAGCCCACAGGGATTAGACCCAACAAAGTTAGAAACAACAACATGATCATGGGAGCAAGTGTCCACGAAGAGTTCCAGGACCAACATGATTAGATAAGTAGGCATAGTTGTAGGGAGGTATTCCCGAACAGGTAAGATTAGCTGCCGAACACGTGATGTGTTAGGAACACGTGATGTGTTAGGGACACGTGGCAGACATGATAAGTTTATTGCCGGGCAGTAAGATGAGCGGCGATCTGGGCCAATGACATGTGAAGGCGTTGGTCCAGACAGACTGTTCGGCTGATAAAGTCAAAAGACATGTGAAGTCATTTGACTAGATATAACCACATGGACCAGTTACATGTGGGGTCATTGGTCCAGGAAGACTGTTCGGCATTGAGGTAGCCGAACAATGGAGGAAGTTGCCCTAAAACGGTGTTGTGGCAAGAATACTCTGGAATGATAATATTCCATAAAAGGATAAGATTCCGAATATAAAGGATCGAAGCAAGAGACCCAACGTGAGTGGGGTGTTCGGATAATTATGGGAAAGAGTCCCATAAAGATTGAGCTACTATACAGATAAGGGAACGAGAGTCCATAAGATACTAGGTTTCCTATACGAGGTAGGAAATCTAGGGCAACAGGGATGCTTGAGCAACAAGCATCCGCAAAATCTATAAATACGAGGTAAGCCTGGAGGTAAAAGGTACGCAATATTTGGCCATCTCTTATTGCTTTCCTACTGATAATTAGGGTTTCTTACTAGTACGTGATACTAACTTAAGCATCGGAGGGCCTTTGCCACGAGAGGCAAAGGTGCGCTCACCTCTTGTCTGTTTTGCAGATTAGGGCTCCGACGAAGAATTAGGGTTCCGGTGTAGAGGCACGTGTAGCCGCTGCAAATTGGTGTTGTTCAGAACACTAATTGTTTTCATCCCCCTACAATTGGCGCCGTCTGTGGGAAACGAACAAGTTCGTGAAAACATAACCATGATGGAAGAAGATCCAACCACGCTGTTCGATCCAAAGAACCAGTTAACTGGTGGAGGGGATAAATCTCCACCAGGAGCTCCGAGAAAGCCCGCTGGAAGAGAGGACAAAGCTGCTACTGGCTCCACGAGAAGGAGCAAGTCCTACCGAAGAGAGGCATCGGTGGACCGTTCAAAAAGTGTCCATAACAGTGAAGATATCCTCGACATAAAGAGGAAAGAAATTGAGGAGTACGCTCGTTTGATTAAGAGGCGAGAGTACGAGATACGAGAGCTACAGCGGGTACGAGATCACCCGGAAGACTCCGGACTTTCGCGAAGGAGTTCTAGAGAAGACAGGAGGGCTTTGCTAGTCCATAAACAGCCTCATTCACGAGAAAGAAGAGGCAGGAGTAACAGTCCTACCACGAAACGGTGTGAAGCTTCCCCACGGAGGAAGAGAAGCAGAAGTAGAGACCGCACGCCAGAAAGGCGAAGGGCTTCTTCACGAAGAAGAAGGAGCAGAGAACGAAGTTCCTCATCTGAGGAAAAAACGAGAAAGCATCACCGTGACAGGTATGAAAGACCTGATGCTGACTGGGCCAAAGCCGCGGCTCATAAGACAATTGAAAAGGAGGAAGGGACGGTGTCCGCACGAGAAGCGGCACGTAAAGCCCTAAGTAACATCGCAGCCTCCCCGTTTGCGAGGAGGCTACAGGAGGCCAGGTTGCCGAGCAGAGTGAAGCACGGGGCGTTCGTGCTTTACGAGACAAACACGGACCCTGTGTCTCACATACAGCATTACCAACAGGCCATGTTCATGCACGATGGTGATGATGCCATTCTGTGCAAAATGTTCCCGTCGAGTCTTGGCAAGGTGGCCTTGAGCTGGTTTCATAAACTAGCACCACGATCCATAAGAGGATGGAGGCAGTTGGCCGAAGAATTCACTGCTCGGTTCTTGACAAGCAGAAAGGCCCCAAAGACTTTTGAGAGTCTATCCACTATGAAACAGGCGGAAAGCGAGCCGATCAGAGATTATGCAAAGAAGTACTGGGAAACTTTCAACGAGATTGAAAGTTGCAGTGAAGAGTATGCCATAGCAACCTTCAAAACTGGTTTGCCTGTTCGGGGAGAACTGCGCCGCTCATTGAATAAACATCCGGTGTCTACGTTGGCGAAACTGATGGAGCGAATAGAGCAGCACGCCAGAATGGAAGATGACATACTTCGCGAGGACGGCAGGGTTGCTGCCGAAGAGCCCAAGACGCCAGCAAAGAAGGTGGACAAACCTGAGCCCAAAACATACAAGGAGCGCAAAGAGTATGGGCAGGCTAAGAAGGATCCGTACAAGGAAAAGCAAGCCCCTGACCCCAAGTCCTTCTTTTCTATCGAATAAAGAATCAGCCGTACTTCAAGTGGCCTCCGAGCCTTGGCGGAGATAAAGGCGCTAGACGTGCTACGAATCAGCACTGCAGCTACCACAAGGCTTGGGGCCACATGACTGAAGATTGCGAGATGTACAAGAAACACCTCGATGATTTGGTCTCTCGGGGCTATCTCAAGGAATTTATCCAGGAGGATCCCAAGGAAAAGGAGAAAGCCATGGAACTGGATTACGAGCAGAATCCTAAGGGAGTAATCCATATGATACATGGGTTGGCTGCACCTTATACGAGAAATGAGGTTAGACTGTTGCAAAGGCAATTTAAGCACGATCAGCACGTGATGCGGTTGGGCAATAAAAGAGGGCGAGAGAGTGATGTATGCAGTGAGAGCATAGCCTTCACAGATGATGATTTGGGAGAGGTCCAGATACCTCATAACGATGCTCTGGTCATAACCCTACGAGTTGGAGAGTATGACATTGAAAGGATCCTAGTGGATTCAGGAAGTTGTACAGAGGTAATGTAATACGACGCGTTCAAGAAACTGGGACTGTCCCAGACAGATTTGGAACAGTCCACGACACCATTGGTTGGGTTTGGTGCAGGGGCAGTGTGGCCCCTTGGAAAGGTGACCCTGCCTGTTCGGGCAGGTTCGGTTGTCTTGAGGACGGATTTCCTGGTTGTAGACGTCCCCTCTTCTTATAACGCGATTATAGGAAGAACCTGGTTACACAAGATGAGGGCGGTCTCTTCGACTTACCACCAGATGGTGAAATTCCCAGGATCCAATGGGATCGAATCAATCAGGGGTAATCAGAAAGCGGCCCAACAGTGTTTGATCTCCATCATTAAGAAGGCCCCAAAGGCCCATCATGTTCATACATTGGAAGTGCCAGATCAACCGACTATCGAGGATGTCGGAAGATGCCTGGTTGATAAGGTTATCGAGGGTTTGGAAAAGATTCAGATCAACGAGGCTGATCCTGAAAGATATTTCTTGATTGGGGAGTCGCTACCAGTGGAGGAAAAGACCGAATCAATACAGTTTCTGAAGGAGTATATTGATGTGTTTGCATGGGTACCAGAAGAGATGCCTGGTGTAGATGCTGACATAATCTGTCACCATCTGAATGTTGACCCTCAGCATAAACCAGTTATTCAGAAGAAACGTAGGGCTGCCGTGCAGCACGTGGATGCTGTTGTGGAAGAGGTTGATCGATTGCTTGAGGCAAAAGCAATACGCGAAGTTCACTACCCTGAGTGGCTATCCAACATCGTGGTCGTGAAGAAGAAGAATGGAAAGTGGCGTGTCTGTGTGGACTTCACAGACTTAAACAAGGCCTGCCCCAAAGATAGTTTTCCCCTCCCGAGGATAGACCAGTTGGTTGACGCAACAGCTGGCTACGAGCGAATGAGTTTTCTTGATGCGTATCGAGGATACCATCAAATTGCCATGTATGGGCCCGATCAGGAGAAGACGTCTTTCATCACCCCACGGGGTTTGTATTGCTACAGTGTCATGCCGTTTGGGCTGAGAAACGCAGGGGCGACATACCAAAGGCTTGCAACTATCATGTTCAGGGAGCTGCTCGGGAAAACTATGGAGGTTTACATAGACGATATGGTGGTGAAAAGCCGAGACAAGCGAGGGCATATTACAGACTTGAGAGAAGTCTTTGAGATCTTGAGGAAATATAAATTGAAACTTAACGCCTCGAAATGTGCGTTTGGGGTTGGTTCTGGAAAATTCCTAGGGCACTTGGTGACTATGAGGGGAATTGAGGCTAACCCAGATCAGATTACGGCCTTGCAGAAGTTGCAAAGTCCCAAGACCACGAAGGAGGTTCAAAGACTAACTGGGATGGCTGCAGCCCTTAATAGATTTATCAGCAGATCAAGCGACAAGTGTAGGCCCTTCTTTCAGTTGTTGAAAAAAAGGGAAGGATTTGAATGGGGAGCAGAATGTGAGCAAGCTTTCCAGGACCTGAAGAAGTATCTGGCTGAGCCACCACTTCTGTCAACCCCACAGCCAGGTGAGTCCTTAATTTTATACCTAGCTGTTTCTGAGCATGCTGTGAGTGCAGTCCTGTTAAGGGATTTGGGAGTTGAGCAAATCCCAATTTACTATGTTAGCAAGACATTGCTAGATGTAGAAACGAGATATCTGCCTCTAGAAAAACTTGTCCTGGCACTTAAGACAGCAACGAGAAAGCTGCCACACTACTTCCAGAGCCATAGGGTTGTGGTGTACACTGAGTTTCCACTGAAATCACTGCTACGAAAGGCAGATTTTTCTGGAAGAATCTCGACGTGGTCCGTCGAGTTGAGTCAGTATGATATTGATTATCAACCACGAACAGCAATCAAAGGCCAAGTGCTGGCTGATTTTGTGGCGGAGTTTTCTCCCACAGTAGCTCCCCTGCCTCCTACGAAAAAAGGACAGGAGAGTAGAACATTGTCCACGAGGGACAAGCTCTCAGCCGAACAGGATGGCACGGAGTGGAATTTATTCGTTGACGGATCAGCTTGTAATACTGGTTCACGAATTGGTGTTGTTCTCTTTCCTCCTGGAGGAATTATGATAGAACTGTCTGTTCGGCTGGGATTCAGTGCGTCGAATAACGTGGCAGAGTACGAGGCACTCCTAGCTGGATTAAGAAGTGCGAAGACTCTGAAGGCAAAAAGAGTTAGGGTGCATTGTGACTCGCAGCTTGTTGTAAATCAACTGTCCGGCGAGTATCAGGCTCGGAATGAGAAAATGGCAGCATACGTGGAAGCCGCCAAAGATTTACTTGACACCTTCGAGAGGGTCCACATTGAACAAATAAGTTCCGGACAGAATGCACATGCCGATTCATTGGCATGGCTGGCTGCAGCGGTCCCAACTGAACTCAAGCGAAGAGTTGCAGTTGAGTATCTGAATGAGCCGAGCATTGGAAAAAGTGTGGAGTTAGTTTTGGAAGTGAACCAAGGTCCAAGTTGGATGGACCCAATCGTGGAGTTTTTACGAGATGAAATACTCCCTGCTGACAAGAAGGAGGCACATAAGGTCAAAACCAAATCTGCAAGGTTTTGGCTGTCCCCAGAAGGAAAGCTTTACAGAAAGTCCTTCACAGGCCCATATCTATTGTGCGTGCACCCCGAGATGGTTCAGAAATTTCTTCATGAAATACATGAAGGAACATGTGGGAGTCATGCTGGGGGAAGATCCATTGCCCACCGAGCAATTACCCAAGGCTACTGGTGGCCGCATATGCAGGAGGATGCAAAGATGTATGTTAAAATTTGTGAGAAATGTCAGAAATGCTCACCAATGATTCGAACACCTGCGGAGGATCTGGTGCCTTTGACAAGTCCTTGGCCGTTTGCTCAATGGGGAATGGACATCGTGGGTCCATTGCACAAAGCAACTGGGAACCGAAAATTCCTTTTGGTTGCGACAGATTACTTCACCAAATGGATTGAGGCTGAACCACTGGCCAAAATCACCGAACCCATGGTTGAGAAGTTCGTGTGGAAGAATATTATTACTCGATTTGGGGTTCCTTATTCTTTGATCACAGATAACGGGTCCCAATTTCAAAAGAAATTCAAGGCGTTTTGTGCCCAATATGGAATTCGAAATTATTATTCAACTCCAGCCTACCCTCAAAGTAATGGGCAGGCAGAAGCATCTAACAAAACCATTCTTGATGGGATCAAGAAGAGGTTGGATAAGGCCAAAGGGAAATGGCCCGATGAATTGCCCCTTGTTTTATGGGCTCATAGGACAACACCTAGGAGGTCTACGGGAGAGACCCCCTATTCATTGGCATACGGTACAGAGGCAGTTATACCTCTAGAAGTAGGACTTCCAACTAACAGGACTGTGTTGGTTGAAAGTGGGGGCAACGACAGAGCCCTTGAAATTGAGCTTGACCTCACCGAGGAGAGGAGAGAAAGGGCCCTAGTCCATTTGGCCTCGTATCAGGAACAACTGATGAAGAGTTACAATAAGCATGTTCACCCACGAGAATTTGGTGTTGGGGACCTTGTTCTACGAAAGGTGCTCGGCAACACCAAGGTAGCCAACGAAGGCAAGCTAGGAGCCAATTGGGAAGGCCCGTATCGGGTGACAGAGATTGTGGGCATTGGGGCCTACAAATTGGCTGATCTGGACGGCGTCCCAATTCTGAGGCCATGGAATGTTCATAATCTGAGAAAATTCTTTGTTTGAAAGAATTTAGTTTTATTTCACTACGTGATTGTGTGGGAATTACGAATAAAATTCCCTTCTGTTTCTTATTTTTAGTTGTAAGGGGTACGAATAACGCCCCCTTAAGTTCAGTCTATGAATAAAGACACTCTTTTCCTCACAATATATTCAGCTTTTTTAATATGAATCCTGATTTTTCTTTTCATTATTCATATTGGGGAGCATGGGATTGGCACGAACGCCATGTATGAATATACCTATGCTTGATAGCTTAAGAATCGCGCACGAATAAACGCTAAAGTATGAGAAACTTTTAAACAAATGTACCCCAAGTATGAAAACACTTGGGCTGCATACAGACTGTTCGGGCACTAACACTTGAGTAAATGATCGTGCCAAAAAGTATGAGATACTATAAGAAACTTACAATTAACCTTTTTATTAAAGGAATTTTAAGAAACATCTGGTATGAGATACCTATAAGTACGAAATACTTATGAAATGCCTAAGTACGAATACACTTAAAACTGAGGCTTGCATACGTAAACATGCAATTAATCAAGTACGAAACACTTGATTCTGTGAGGCATATCGAGACATGTCAAAAACTTAGTACGATCTAAGTATGAGAAACTTACCCCAAGTATGAAAAAACTTGGGATATATATAAAACACACGTAGCTATTCGGGTAAAGATACAATCATTTGAATACATGATTGTATGATACTTTAAAGTTCGAAAAACTTATCGCTGGGTACGAGACACCTCAAGTACGAATATACTTAGGCTTGCATATGAGAACATGCAAAGAAATCAAGTACGAAAGGCTTGGTTCTGTTATGACGAACTATGAACCTACGAAACAGGCATAACGAGATACTTGCATTACGATAGTCAAACCACAAGAAGGTACGAGATACCCAGACTATGGCCACGAAGGGCCGAACAAACGCGATAGCAAAGTTATGCCACGAAGGGCCAGATACTTGTTTCATCAAAAGAAAAAAAGAGATATCATAGTCAGGTGCCTCGCAGGGCTTAATCAAACTACGGTCGCACAGGACCTGCAAATTGTTTCACGATATACTCACTATATTTAGTCCAGTTCTTGGACCACAGGATTCAGCTGCTCGGCGACCTCTGTTCCAATCTCCCTTGGAACACCGTCACCCCCTTCCTCAACAGCAGGATCGTTGATTGATTCCCGGGCAGGTGACTCCACCGCAGCAGGTATATCCTCTTCAGCACCAGCAAATTCTTCGATCTGTTGATCGATGTCGTCATCTGGATTCCCCTGGGGTTCATCCACAATCTGAACTTGTTTGCTCGGCAAATCATTGTCCTGCCAGAGGGGCGAGTCCTCAGCCACACCAACCCTGGACAAGCAAGCTTCCCAGCTTGCAGCCCAGATCTGGTCCTGAAGTTCTGGTATTTGTGCCACGTAATTGGCCGTTGTAACGTTGAACCCCTCGTTATATCCAGCATCAAAGGCCGCCTTCTTAGTATTGTCGATCTCTGCCAACCCTTGGCCTCAGCATAGTCCGCCTTGGCATTATCTCTCTCCCTCTCAAGTCTCGTGACTGTTCGGAGCAGCCTCGTATTGTCGTTGAGCAGTTTGACCCTCTCGGTCTCGGCAGCTTGGAATTTCTGCCCCAGCATTACCATCTTCTGGATAAACTGAGAAATTCAAGTATAACTCAAACGTCAGATTTGCTACAAAACAACAAAAACTATATAAGGTAAGATTATTTATCCAATACCTTGATCCCACTAACGAGTCCGGTGGATACCAGCCGATCAGGAGGTGATCCAGCCTCTTTCTGCATATCAACTGGCAAGAGTAGCCCTTGAGCAAGAGCCAGTGCCGTCTCGGAGGAGCTGGCGCTATCGCCAGAGTGCACGGGCCGATCACCCTTAATGAGTTGGGGGGTCCAGTTAGGAGGCAATGCCTGCGGTCTCGGGGAGACTGGCGGTTGGCTCGAACCTTCGGGAACATCCCCAGAGCTTTCGCTCCTCGGGCGTTTGTCCCGGTGAGCGTCATCACCTTCGTTCGGTGTGTCAAGATCTCGGGGAGATGAAGAGGGTTGAATCAAACCACCTCTGTTACGACGTGGTGGTGGTGGAGCGTGCCCGGTGGACGCTGCCCGGCCAGAGCGGCGCCCACGACCGCGGGCAGAAACAGACAAAAGAGTGCTAAGGTTCAAGGGCTGTTGGGTCATTGTACCTGGTGAAAGAGGCGAGGCTGAATAACCAGGTGATGAGGATTGACTGGTGTCACGTTCAGTGGCTGGCTGTTCGGTCCAGTGTCGTATCGACCTCCTTAATCTCAGATGAGGTAACGGAATACCTTCTGAGATGGGAACCTCACCAGACTGCCCGGCAACCGTCACTCCAGTATCGCGCCTTGAGATTGAAGGCTGTGTAACGGTTGATGTGGAAGCAGCACTAGTACTGGGATTCGCGAGCCTTCTGTCAATAACCCCTTTGTATGCAGGGGTGTATCCTAGCAACACGTCGGCGTTGCGTCCCTTACCAGCTGTTCGGGTGCCAGGCTCCCCTGTGTATCTAAGAACTCTGTTGATATCTTCTGTTCGGATGTGGCTCGGGACGCGTCTGGGCCTTTTGTTGGCGTTGTCAGCTGCAACATTGAAATCCAGAGCAGAGATTAGAAGTTTGTACAGGCTATAAGAACTCAGTAAACGAAAAGGTACGAGATAAAATCGAGAGCATACGTGGGTAGCCCCATATGTGGGGACAGTGCAAACCCACCACTTGGCCGTCTTCCCCTATTGGCTCGAACGCTCCAGTCACGTAGAGGAAGTCGATCTCGTGGTCACGAGCAGAATCTGGCAGGTTTAGCACGAGACGCTTTTTTGCCCTCCTAACTTTGAAATAAAAAGTGTTGTACTCGGGATTTAATACTATGCTGTACCACCACTGGATCTCCCAGATTCCTAATTGGGTCCCCAGGATCCTATTTAGAGCTATTACCCCCATCACTAGCCTGAAAACATTTGTCGAAACTTGCATGGGAGTGAGGCGGTACCAATTCAAAAGTTGACGGAGTAATGGGTGGAGGGGAAAACGGACTCCACCCTCAACGATTGCTACTATGGGGATGCACATTCTGTCCCATGAACCGCCATCTCTGTCCGCCCCCAGAGGGGCGAGTTCGAGCCCTACGTTATCAGGGATGGCATATTCTGTCCTAAAAGCCGCCATGGCTGTAGGATTCTCGCAAAGTTTTCTAAATTTACCCGGCTTGGGAGTATCATTATTTCCATTAGCCATGGATGCTTCGAAAAGCTTTGCAAGTCTAAACAAAACCCTAGCGGAAGGAAGATTTTTTGGGGACAGAAGGCCACAGAAATGAAACAGGAGAGTAAGAATGAGAATCTTACAGAGGTGTTTGCAGTGGTGGCCTGAGAGGCAATCGGGTTCATAGATGGCGGCGATGGCGTTTGGAGTCGCTCAGGCTGAAGAAGACGAGAAGAGGATTTGAAAAAGTAAGCCCAAATGAAACCTTTTCAGAGGTTTAAGGGCTGAGAACGGAGACGAAACGTCTCTCACCACGCCGTTACGAGTTAAAGTAACGGAAAGCGGAGATCACGCTAACGACGTTTGAAAAACGTCAGTTCAAAATTAAATGCGAGGCGTACGAGATACGCCACGTGGAGTTATTACCCCGAGATGGTATAATGACGAAGCCGCCAAGAATATCGAAGGGCATTAAACGTGATGACTGCCCGGGGCTGGACGAATATGGTCCAGAACTGTTGTTTCTGAAAAGCCCCACCCATTGCCCCCGAACAGTGGCAAACGGATGGGGCTGGGGAGCAATTGTAGGGAGGTATTCCCGAACAGGTAAGATTAGCTGCCGAACACGTGATGTGTTAGGGACACGTGGCAGACATGATAAGTTTATTGCCGGGCAGTAAGATGAGCGGCGATCTGGGCCAATGACATGTGAAGGCGTTGGTCCAGATAGACTATTCGGCTGATAAAGTCAAAAGACATGTGAAGTCATTTGACCAGATATAACCACATGGACCAGTTACATGTGGGGTCATTGGTCCAGGAAGACTGTTCGGCATTGAGGTAGCCGAACAGTGGATGAAGTTGCCCTAAAACGGTGTTGTGGCAAGAATACTCTGGAATGATAATATTCCATAAAAGGATAAGATTCCGAATATAAAGGATCGAAGCAAGAGACCCAACGTGAGTGGGGTGTTCGGATAATTATGGGAAAGAGTCCCATAAAGATTGAGCTACTATACAGATAAGGGAACGAGAGTCCATAAGATACTAGGTTTCCTATACGAGGTAGGAAATCTAGGGCAACAGGGATGCTTGAGCAACAAGCATCCGCAAAATCTATAAATACGAGGTAAGCCTTGAGGTAAAAGGTACGCAATATTTGGCCATCTCTTATTGCTTTCCTACTGATAATTAGGGTTTCTTACTAGTACGTGATACTAACTTAAGCATCGGAGGGCCTTTGCCACGGGAGGCAAAGGTGCGCTCACCCCTTGTCTGTTTTGCAGATTAGGGTTCCGACGAAGAATTAGGGTTCCGGTGTAGAGGCACGTGTAGCCGCTGCAAATTGGTGTTGTTCAGAACACTAATTGTTTTCATCCCCCTACAATAGTCATTAGTTCAAAAGCAAATAGTGTTTCCTCTCTCTTGCTAAGTAGAGCACGAGCCAGGAAACAGCGGAGTAGCTGATAGGGATAGAATTACTTCCTAAGGTCAGCTCAGCAAAAGGAGCTTGGCACAGGCCAGAGGGCTCAAGCTAGAAGGCCCAATAAACATGAAATCTAGCCCACAGGGATTAGACCCAACAAAGTTAGAAACAACGACATGATCATTGGACCAAGTGTCCACGAAGAGTTCTAGGACCAAATAATGGCTATGTACGCTACAACATGATTAGATAAGCAGGCATAGTCATTAGTTCAAAAGCAAATTGTGTTTCCTCTCTCTTGCTAAGTAGAGCACGAGCCAGGAAACAGCGGAGTAGCTGATAGGGATAGAATAACTTCCTAAGGTCAGCTCAGCAAAAGGAGCTTGGCACAGGCCAGAGGGCTCAAGCTAGAAGGCCCAATAAACATGAAATCTAGCTCACAGGGATTAGACCCAACAAAGTTAGAAACAACGACATGATCATTGGACCAAGTGTCCACGAAGAGTTCCAGGACCAAATAATGGCTATGTACGCTGCAACATGATTAGATAAGCAGGCATAGTCATTAATTCAAAAGCAAATAGTGTTTCCTCTCTCTTGCTAAGTAGAGCACGAGCCAGGAAATAGCGAAGTAGCTAACAGGGACAAAATAACTTCCTAAGGTCAGCTTAGTGCAAGGAGCTTGGCACAGGCCGGAGGGCTTAAGCTAGAAGGCCCAATAAACATGAAATCTAGCCCACAGGGATTAGACCCAACAAAGTTAGAAACAACAACATGATCATGGGACCAAGTGTCCACGAAGACTTCCAGTACCAATTAATGGCTATGTACGCTGCAACATGATTAGATAAGCAGGCATAGTCATTAGTTCAAAAGCAAATAGTGTTTCCTCTCTCTTGCTAAGTAGAGCACGAGCCAGGAAACAACGGAGTAGCTGATAGGGATATAATAACTTCCTAAGGTCAGCTCAGTAAAAGGAGCTTGGCACAGGCCAGAGGGCTCAAGCTAGAAGGCCCAATAAACATGAAATCTAGCCCACAGGGATTAGACCCAACAAAGTTAGAAACAATGACATGATCATTGGACCAAGTGTCCACGAAAAGTTCCAGGACCAAATAATGGCTATGTACGCTGCAACATGATTAGATAGGCAGGCATAGTCATTAGTTCAAAAGCAAATAGTGTTTCCTCTCTCTTGCTAAGTAGAGCACTAGCCAGGAAACAA
>BPLS01030415.1:7500-28260 GCA_019656275.1 Rhododendron kiyosumense | reverse complement strand
CTTTAGCGGGAGCTGCTGCGAAGAGAAGGGCTTGTTTGCAGGACAAATGCCACAGACGGTAGCAAAGCAAGAAAAGAAGGAAGAACTCGTCAGGCAAGAAGGGACTTTTCACTCTTTTGAGGCGATGTAATAGAAGATGCAGACTTCGGGCATTAAAATGAGTGAAGTTCCTGTTCTGGAATGTCAAGCCATTTCGAGTAGATGTCGGCATTTTCTAAAGAAAGCAGTTACAGTAGCAGTAGGAGTAGCCCCCGGAGCGCTAACTCGAAATTGAATAAGAGAAGAAAGATGAAATGGAATAAATAAGATCGGACGATTCTTTACCTTCCGCTTAGATTCGCATGAGGACGATTTCCGCCTCTAGTAAGAAGGAGATCGGACATGATCAATAGTAGATAGAATAAGTAGACAGGAAAGAGGGAAGCGACGGAAGAGGGAAGGAAGTCAGTTGAATTTGGTAAATCGTATAATAAGAGAAAGGCTGCACATAAAAAGAAAAGGGGAGCACGGTTCCACTTTTTTGTAAAGAAAGAGGGCTAGCCTAACATGCGGAAATCCGCTTGTTTTAGGTCATAAAGGGAATAGTACTTTTAGTCATAGCTGTAAGGGCGAGTCATAGCTGTAGTAGCTGTATTAGGAGGAGGAGTAGGTGTTGACGTTGGCGAGCTGCCGTTCCTTCTTGCGGTAAGTAAAGAATTCATGCCGTCCCTCCCTCTGCTTGGTTAGTCTATCTTTCGTGCTGTCGCTCTGTTCTCAGTCTATCTGTCTATTCTTCTTGCCTGAGGAACGATTCTATCCTCAACCCAGATAATAGAAGAGACAAGCTTGGCCTATCTCTTCTATTATGGCCGGCTTGGAGATAGCGGTAGCGAAGGTACTCTCCCTCATCTATAAAGGAGAGGCTTTGTTGAGAGAATAGGGGCGATAGCGGTCACAACTGGATGACTGACAGGCAGGAGTTCCCTATTGATATAAAAGGGGATGGGTGAAATAAAGGTGCCGGTAAGAAGGAGAGGTAAGAGCGCTTTCTCTTCGGTTATAGGAAGACAATTCGGTTATGGAGCTCTTATTCGCTTAATCTCTTCCTTTCCCTCAGACCAAGACTTGTGGAACTGACTGCCTTCTTTACTCGACTTTTCACTTTCAAGCTCGCTTTCTTTCGTTAGCTTCCCCCCGCTTCAACATATCCGTTGTCAAACCATGTTGAACTTCCTTTCTCTTAACGAGAGGTTCCTAAACTGGCCGTACGGTACCGGCGCGGAGGCAGAAAGATCGTCTTTTATCTTTCAAGGAAAAAAGAACGGGCTAGGCAGATGACCGTAGCTTCCACTATATATTTCTTCTATCCCTTTCGTTGACCATTTCTGTGTACTAATACCTTACCTCAAGGTACCTCGATAATGAAGCTGAAACCGGTCCATGATTGGTTGATATCCATTTTAGGGCGGATTCCAATGGAATCTTCAAACAAAGCCTTTGGATCAGCGAGATCATTACTCTTAACAATCTGGCTAGCACCTTCAGCAGGATCAACATAAGGAATCTCAGCATCTATGTCCTCAGTCTCCTCGTCAATACTATCATCATAAAAGAAATCTTTGGGACCCTGGAGGGTGTTCACAAATAACCTAATGAAAGGAAGACAGGAGTTTGTCGCCAGGGATTTGACCAAATAGGATCGTCCAGTTCCTATAGAACCTATCACAAAAATACCCGTAGATGGGTATAAGGCTAAGCGGAGCTAAAAGGGTTTTGGTTTTTTCAAGAGATGGTAAATCAAAACGATTAGCCCCACACAAGGTTTTTGAATAAATGATTGTCTCATAATGAGCAAGGGATATCCGTCTTTCTGCTAAACAGGATGTATTGAAATCATACTTCACATAATTCATTAGCGACTTTCGTTGAATGTCAACTAAGTATCGTAAGTAACTTGCTCCCGGTTGTTCCAGCATTTCAAAACCAGAGGCATTGTTTGTGAAATGATCAATATGAGTCAGACTCAAGAAAAGTGAATCAATCCTTTTTTCTGTCGTGAAGGTGGAGAACTCCATCAAGAAGTCTATGTCGTCAGTTTCAATGAACTGACTGTCCAGGAGCCAGGATTCCATTTTATTATCAATCAAATCTTCGTCCAGCAAGAAGAGTTGTTTATTCTAAACTAGGTATAGATAGTGGTTTCGAGTCTGGGCTTGCTCCTTGTTCTGCGCTTTCGTTGTCATATTATTCATATGAGTCAAACGCTTCCTTTGAGTCTCATTCTATCCATTATTTTACAGCATACCGAACAAGCAAAATCGAAATAAAGAAAGAGGAAATGATCAAAATGGACCTTTTTTATATATAAAGACCCCGATGAGCCATATGGACGACTGACGCACAGACAACTAGACACAAGTCATGCTATTCCCCTGATGAAACCAGTACACGTGAATGAGTAGCTCGTGTGGTACCCAAGACGATGAAAATGGGAAGGAACGGGCCGTGTACTACCCCTATCACAACAAGTCCTTGCTCGAGTATGAGAAGAGATAGAGTGCCATGGACGCGTGGCTTGACTTTTGTAGTACCGGTTAGCGGGAGAAATGGAGGGGTATCATAGATTTAGGAGATTCTGCCTTCTGCTATCTTGAAGGGGAGTTGATTCTTATTTGCCGTGTATGCTGCCCAAGGCCCAACAGAATAGAGAGGGTGGCTTTCTGCTCCTTTGGTTTCCGGTCTGCTTGTTGAATCTAATGCCCGAGTCTGACTTCCTTATATGCTTTGAAATCCCTGTTAAAGAGCCTCTCGAAAAGGGCTTTCGTCAAAGTCTCATGTGAGCCCGGTCAAGTAACTCCTATCCTAATGCCCTTTCCTTTAGCTCGTTGTTATAGCCTTTTTTGGTTTTCTCGTCTTCTTGTTTTTGACGAGTTCGAAGGTTTAGGTCTAGTCAAGGAAGAAGTAAACCGTTGTTGGTAGCAGGGGAAGGCCCAGAGCAGGTAACTCCTAAGGAACTCCCATTCCTTCATTCAACTGTTATTATCTCTCCTTATCGCTCCATTAAGTAAGCTCTAAGGTCCGTTACAGAGTAAGTAACGGGTTATCTGCTTCAAGAGCCAGGGCCTGTAATGAATATACCAGTCAGTCCGGTCGGTCTGTTGTTTCTCCTTCCGAAAGCGATGAAGCCCGAAATGAATGAATAGAAGTCCGTTCCTAGCGCATCTTCTGTCTAAGAACCAATGGCAGTAAGCCTGTACCGAAAGAAGCCGGCAGTTTCCCCAGTCATTAAGCGAAGTCGGAATAGGCAGTACCAGCGGAACCTTGGTCTGTTTTTCTATTTCCCTGGTATCCCTTAGGCTGGTTGAGGTGTCATAAGAGTCTTTGAAGTTGGCTGCTGAAGCCAGTAGTTGCTAAGCGGGGAATAGCCGGTAACAAATAAGGAGTTTGTCTGTGTTCCCGGGAGCAAGGGAAGTGAGCCCTTTCAGGCGAACGAGTGCAGCGTCTCTGTTATCCCTTACTGTAGTAGTCCCTGATGCCCCTCTTGTTCCTTGTCTTTCTCTGTCTTATCCCCTCTGACCCCGTTGTTTTTCAGAGAGTGATTGCGGTTCTGTAGCTAGGCGAGGAAGAGCGAGTAACAAATGAATAAGTCTCTTCTCCTGTATCTAGTCCTCTGTCTGTGAGTCGATGGTTCTAGTAGCTAGTTTTTTAAAGAGCTTTGTTCTTTTTGGTAGTTCTTGTTTATGAGCTCTCTTTCCTTGTATGGGCGAAGGGGTGCAGCTCCTCTCTTTCTCCTTCGTTTACTCTGTCTTTCCTTTGTCATCCCGACTTCCAGGTTGTTTGTTAGAGTTGTTTAAGGCGGGTAGCTAAGCGAGGAAGTAAGTAATGCATAATCTCTTTCTTCTCTATTGCTCGCTACTGACTCAAACGATTGGTATGTCCTGACCTTATTAAGCACAGGGACTCTCGGTTGGTCGTAGAAATGAAACAGTTTTCGCTAGTGAAGCTTTAAGAGATAGGGCAAGTAGTTGTAGAAACTCCTTGCTTTGTTGCCGGCTTTCATAGTATATAAAAGAGGTCGCTTTCTGCTTTCCGCCTTCCACTTTGGTTGGACGGTAGTTCCGGGAGCCAGTAGCGGTAACAGGTCGAGGGAAATCAAAGAGAAGGTGCAGTTAGTCAAGCCTACAGTTCGAATACCGCGGTTAGTCAGTACGGCAAGTAGAAAGGCAAAGAAGTAAGCTAGGCGATTCCCTTCTGTCATAGGAAGTAGGCACCTGTTCCGGTAGTGGTTACGGTAAGACTGCTTTGAAAAGAGAAAAAACTCCTTGCTTTCATTCTCCAGGGTTATTACCCCGACGCGGGTTCCTTTCTTTATTCTGAAATTCCCGTTCGAGAAAGAAACTACCATTTCGGTCTAGCCTGCTAATCGTTCTATTCCCCTTCGTCCCTTATTGATGGGTCTGCCCCGGCCTTGAAAAAAAGCTTCCTTTATAATGACATTCCCACATTGTTCTCCTTTTGAGTTCCATTGGACCTCAACCTTTGAGAAGGACAATCCTTTCTTTCATATAGAAAGATTACTTTGTCTATAAAAGTACTCCAAAAGCGAGAGCTTCCCTTCGCTTCGATACAATCACCGAGGAAAGAGCTTCCCAGAACCCTCGTCCTCAAGGAGTTCAGCTTCCCTTTCCCAACGAGTGGAGCTCCAACAACCAAGCAAGGAACATAACCCTCAAAGGCCTACCAGTCCCTTCGTAACTCTTGTCCCTGACCTCACCGCCTTCTTGCTCTGGAGTTGGCCTACCCGATACAGTGAGCAACATCCGCCTTCGGGCGGTCTTCTCAAACGGCGAAGCCGACGCTACAGTCCCACCCGTCCGGACAGTAGCTAACCTAGCCAAATAGTCAAGCTAGGCAAGCGATTCTCCTCCCTCTCGATATGGTTCGGTTTGGCTTGTTTGGTGCTAGGAACATAGCTTCAAGCAAGACGGGTTGAAACATCCCTATAGCTTGGTCCTGTCTTTTGTCTCTTTCATTCACCTCGACCCGCAACTTCCATGGATCGATCAGAGTGAAGGCGCTCCTCCCCACGTGACCGATCGTTCCAATCATGAGACTTTTCGTGCCACCCATTTGTAAAATTGACTGGCCCTGTTTTACTTAAGGAGGGTATGTAAATCTTGGAATTGTTTGATCTCGCTGGCAAAAGTGACGAAGTCGATTTCACTCCATAGAGGAACCTCGAAATTGAACTTTTGCGATGAACCCCGTCTTTTTTGAGTCAATGTCGTCGGTGAGGAACCCTCAAAAGATGGCAAAAAAAGACTACTTTTAAATATAGGTGGGATCTCAATTCCTCGTTTTTGACATGCTACTCACGGGGAAAGTGCCATTTGTTGGTTTTCCAATGGAGAGGGGAACAGAATGATCTTTAGTGCTCTCGCCTTACTCAGTAGGCCCGGTAATAGCTATCAGTCTTTCTCTGCCCTGCCCTGCCTTATCTTCTTTCACTCGATCTACACTACCTCCATGTATTGATATTGGGTCGGCATGGGAAATCCGCTATCGAATGGGTTTCACTCATAGCTGTAGGAGAAGTTCCCGGTTGTTCTCCTTGGGACAAGTCTTTCTACGGGATGTTCCTTTCCTCGATCGGTCTTTCTTTCTTCTGTTTTCTCGTTTTTGACATGCCACTTATTAAAGGGAAATGCGATTTTCTAGTTTTTCCAGAGGAAGGGGAACGATCGGCCAATCTATACCGTATGGAAACAGGAACAAGAGAAGAACGAAGCCCTACATCGCTGTCTGCCGGGGTATTTAGAATGTGGTATTGCTTCACGCGGTCTCAGTCTCAGTAGGTTGCTTGCTTCCTTGCTCCGATATGAGTTGAGAAGTCTCCGGGGAAGTCCCCTATAATATAAAGCGAGTCCCGTTCCACTCTTCTCTCAATGTCAGTGCTTGGAGATCGGGTACAGCGAGATCACTTTTCAGCTTGTTAGTCTGCTATGCATGAAAGCAAGGAGGAGAGAAGCTCTCTTTCTTCCTCGGGAATCCGGTATGTGAGAAATTTTTATACAATACAAGGTCTCACATGTAGAGATGCCCTACCCATAGAGGAAGGAGTTGGTAGCAGACAAGTCATTCAGCAATGAAACTTCCATGGCGTAGATTGACCTTTCACGAATCTGTCTTGAAGAGTGAGATCGTTATTGCATAGATAAGGTGCCTATCTCTACACGGTACTTCCACAATGAGATCAGAAAAGCAAAGAAGGAGCTTTCGCTTCGCACCTTGGTATGGTCCACTCGATGAGTATCTCTGGAATTTACGTTCCAAATTGTAAACAGAAGGTGTTACTCCCTACCGTTGAATGCGTGTGGTCAACTATGTAATCGAGGAAGGAAAAGCTTTTGTTCTAAGAAAAGTCCTCCCCACAAAGTGTACACCTTTAGAGTAAAACCGATGTCGTTCTCTAGCATACTAGCTAGAGGGATACATCAAACTCATTTAGAAATGGGTAAGGCACTATTAGCTTAACATAGGGTATACAAATAGTAGGAAATCCCATGATAGAGACATCACAGAACATCACAGAACCACAATCCTCTATCAATGCCGGTCTACAGCTGTATGTATTCGGATGATTTTCCCGAAAACCTCTCAGAGCTGAAGCGAAAGTCTAAATGAGAATAATCTCATGGTACACAATTAGCGGAGTATATCATGGTACACTATGATGGTCCAGGGTAGAGACACCTGATATTTAATTACAGGAAAATCCCATGGTTTTACTCCAAAAAAAGAAATAAATAGGAAGGCTATGCCGCACAGGGACTGGATCAGAAACACAGTTAGAGATTTACCAAGAAAGGATACTGATAAACTGGAACTTGTTAGGTTTTGGAATGATTTTTACAAGTCTTTATTACCAAAGACTAACAGTGAACCATTGGGAAAGATCCTTGAACCACAAGATAAGTCAAAATCTGTTCAATATAAAGAAGGAGTCTTCCATTTTTTGACAGATAAAAAGCGTGAATTCCCACTTGATAGTAAGAACTTAGGGGAGATCCAAATGGAGATTGAGAACATGACTATAAAGTTCGATGAGGAATCAATGTTTAAGACAGCTCCAGACATAATCAGAGTATTAATCAATAAAAAAGAGAAAAGTGCTAAGGATTCACTTAAGGAGATGTATGGTAAAATTGTTCCAAATTCTATTGAATT
The DNA here is from genome assembly GCA_019656275.1 of Rhododendron kiyosumense. Taxonomy (NCBI): domain Eukaryota; kingdom Viridiplantae; phylum Streptophyta; class Magnoliopsida; order Ericales; family Ericaceae; genus Rhododendron; species Rhododendron kiyosumense. The sequence goes on along the minus strand of BPLS01030415.1, from coordinate 21,054 downwards.
GCTTTCAGAGTTCGGTCAATATACACTAGAGGCATTAATAGTTTATGTACTATGTCAGGTTTTTAATTCACTTGAATATAACTCTATAATTCGTGTTGCTTCTTTGGTTGAACAACTAGAGAAAAGTGTCCGGTTGCAAGCTTCATTATTGAAATGCCGGAGATGTAATATCCGTATGGCCACAGATGTTTTTCAAGAGAAGGTGTCTGATGAGGAGATTCAACCAAGATCTAAGTTGGACGAGAGATTTCCATTTGGTTCCGGCTTAGTTCAATTCATGGAGGATAGAGGTTTGATAACTTTAATGAGTGATATGAGCGGAACAGTTCGAGTGAAGAAAGGAGCTTATTATCTTCCAAACCATCTCTACGCCGTCTGCAACTTCGATATGTCATTACTACCTATCAAACTAAACCTGCCTATGGTATACCCACCTCAAGATTGGAAGAGTGCCCGCCTTGATGCTCATGATAATACTCTTCCCCCTAGAAACCTTTCCGATCTATCAGGGGGTTATTTGAGTGAGCCAACAGGGGAAATATATGATCGTTACCGCCTGTTAAGTACCGGTGACATTAATAATTTTTATATCCATTTTGGCAAAGAAGAGGATAAATACAAGTCTCTGTGTAGTGTAATGAACAAGCTGCAGAGTCAGGCCTTTCAAATCAACAGTCATTGGTTGAAATATCTTCAAGAGAATGAGGCCAGATTTGTTGAATATGGATATCTCATGCCAAGCTTTCTATCCTCTATGAATATAAAAGAAGCATCCTTATTACTTAGAAAGTTTCACATGAAGGATGAGACTATTCAAAAATTGTGTAGCTTTAGCGAATTGTTACACACATTGTGTAAGAACGTACAGCGTTGTCGTTATGAGCAATTGATTATCAAGCTGGCAAAGGCCTACGATGGTTATCAATTTTATTTGCCAGCCTTTCTCGACTTCCGAGGTCGAATCTACCGCAGTGGGATCTTGCATTTCCACGAGCGTGATATAGCAAGAAGTCTGATTGTTTTTGCGGATAGCAAACCGAATATGAATTTAGACGAAAAACATCACCCAATTAAGCTAGCAGCTATTGCCTTCCATTACAAGTCTTTCGTCTCTGTCGAGGAGGCAAACAAGTGGTATAATAACATCTTCACGCAGGCCTTCTACGGGAATCTCAAAGGTCCAAATGAGTATTTTCTCGAGATCGGTCGGGAGGCAAAACACCCCTTTCAGTTCCTCGCCAATATAGATGGATTCAGTAATAAGTACATCCCTATTACACAAGACGCATCAGCGAGTGCATATCAGATTATGAGTTACTTTTTGTTGGATGATAGCCTGGCTACGAGAACAAATCTCATCCCATCTTCGGATGGAAATATCCAAGATATTTATTCTTTCATGCTCGATGAGCTCAAGGAGTTCATGAATGCAGAACTAGATAAGACTCTATCAGGGATAGTTTGCGATCACCTCACTCGTAAGCTAGTCAAAGGTATCTTTATGCCTATTATCTATGGTAAAACTTTAATGAGCACTGCCGGCGATCTAAAAGATCAACTCTCTCACTACATCACTCATCAGGAATGCTTCACTGTTGCCTCTGTCTGCTTTAAGTTCTTTAGGACGAAATATCCGGGCATGGATTGCCTGATCCGGTTGATCCGGAGTATAGGCTGGATCGTGTCAGCTAGGGATAGCCCAGTTTTCTATAGAGTGCCATACTTTACCACGGTACAGGATTATATGGTAATGGAGGCTATCAATATATGGGTTTATGATCGACTTTATAAGAAGAGGCGTCGGGTGAGTCTCAGAGTTTCTTCTTCTAAGAGAGATCGTAGGAAGACTGAAATCTCTACCTTCGTAAACTTCATCCATCAGAGGGATGCGCTTATTGCAATGAAAGTAGTGGAATCTATGCTTAAAGAACGTGCGCCTATATACACTGTACACGACAACTTTATAACTACAGCGGAATATAGCCATCTTATACCACAGATTTATAGCCAGACCTTTAGTGATATGGGCTCTCCACTTTCCATCATCAACGACTTCATCTATATGAATGTTATTCAACCTATTGTAATATGTCGGTCAGATGGACCTACTGAGGATGAGTTTAAAGAGAAGATAATCCCAAAAGAGACGCTTCATTATTACTTAATGGAAAATGTACCTGTGAACATAAGCAAGAGGATGATGGCAACTTGGGGTGAAAGGATCTCGGGAATCCTGGCCTCTTACGAGAACTATACTCGTATTGTTAGCGGTGATTTTCAATCCCCTAACCCTAGTTGGAAAGCTCATGATGATAAGTGGTTTAAATTCAAGTACAAGCTAATCCTCAGAAGGGAAGGAATTCCCAATTATTGCGTGCACTATTAATATGAAAGAAAGAATGAAGCATAAGATGGCATACACGACAGACAGCGCATATACTGGACGGTTATTGAATCGCTTATATCAAAAGATAAAACGAACAACAGACCAAAATCCGTATCCTGGTTTAATCATTGCATCACATCACTTCTCCGAGCCTTACCCTGTTGTTAATGAGATTGACCTGCTCTGTCTTGCGGTCATGGATCACTTAATCCAGTTTGCTTACCCATCCTTATCTGGTTACGGTAAGTTCACAATTTGCTTTACCATGAAGCGATCTTACGGAGAGGAGATCTCATTTACGCTAGGTGATGCTATCCCCTTGACTTATCCAGATTGTAAGTTAATTCCAAAGAGTGAGGTCTATGCACATATATCTCGATCTATTACGAAATATGCTGAAATCTACGACGGGGATTGTGTAGTTCGAGTCGATATCCGAGTCTATATGGACGGCCAAAAGATGGAGAGGCAACCCCCATCTTCAGAGGAGAGATATATCTCACTTTCTGAAATCATTGAAGGCGGCTTGAGTGAGATCGATCCAATAACCGCAAGACAGATCCAAAATCGTAAGCGTAGCCATCCAACCCATATCACAGCACTCAAATCATGTTGCACTAAGCTGAAACCATTCATGGTAGCCGATACGGAGACTATACTGATCGATAACGTTCATACGCCTTATGCTGCTGGTGTCTTGATGGTTCGTCCCGGTGAACAGATCAATGATATTTTGATTGATACCTACTTCAGTGAAGACTATTCAATAATCATGGATTCGTTTGATAAAAGGAGTACTAAGGTCCTTTATGACTTGGTATTAAGGATATCTACGATTGTTAGACAAGAACAATCAACTTTGACTATTTACTTCCACAACTTATCTAGATTCGATGGAATTCTCTTGCTTAAGCACCTAGCAAATAATCACAAGAGCTACAAGCTAAAAACACTGATGAGGAACAATAGGATTTACGAGATAGCTGTCTATTCTGGTAAAAAGCAGTTATTCCGCTTCCGAGACTCCTTGAATCTACTCCCTGGCAAACTTAGCTCCCTAGCTAAGAATCTATGCCCGGGTCTAGGCCCGAAAGGCTCTATCCCATATGATGAGGTGACACTGTCAAATCTGGCTAGTATGAAAAAAAGCTTGTTAGACTATATGAAGCAGGACATCCTTCTCCTTGGAGGTGTAATGCTTAAAGCTCAAGAGATATATTGGAAGGAGTACAAGATTGACATAGAAAGCAAGATAACCATTTCCTCACTGGCTCTAAGCATCTTTCGTATGAAATACTACGATGCTTCTAATTGGCCTATCCACATCCCAAACAAGAATGAAGACAGCTTTATAAGGCGTGCCTACTACGGTGGTCATACAGATACATACAAGCCATATGGCGAGGACCTATACTACTACGATATAAACTCTCTCTATCCCTTTGCAATGAAAGAATTTCCTATGCCTGGTGGTGTGCCAGTCTGGCATGGAAATCTGGAAGGCCAGGACTTATCTAGCATCTTTGGCTTTATTGAGGCATATGTGGTATGTCCGAAGACTATCAAGAAGCCCTTTCTACCCTATCGAGACAAGAATAACACTCTCATCTTTCCAACCGGGGAATTTGTTGGAGTGTACTATAGCGAGGAGTTAAAGTATGCAAGAGGCCTAGGCTACACTGTGCTCCCAATCTCAGGCTACCTCTTTGAGAGGATGGAAAGCCCATTCAGGGACTTTGTTAGCTCACTCTTTGAGAGCAGGTTAGAGGCAAGGAAAGAAGGTAATGAGGCCTTTGCATATGTGTACAAGACCCTTATGAATTCGCTATACGGTAGATTTGGCATTAACCCTAAAAGCACGACTACCGAGGTCTGCGATGAAGATCGATACAAACATTTGATCAGGCATAGTGAGTTGATATTCGGTGATATGCTTTGCGAGAACAACTACATCGTTGCCTACCATAGCAATACCGGGACGGGATCAGATTATTGGAACCCACCGAAGAACGCTGCTGTCCAACTAGCTGCTGCGATCACTGCCTCTGCTAGGATCTATATGTACCCTTATATCTCAAGAGAGGACTGCTACTACACGGACACAGACTCCGTTGTGCTTGGTCAGCCACTACCTGAAGAAGTGATTTCTTCTTCAGTCTTAGGTAAGTTTAAGCTAGAGCACAGAGTCAAGAAAGGCTACTTTTTAGCACCGAAATCCTATTTCTTCATCACAATGGATGGCACCAAAGTAATCAAGTACAAGGGACCAGGGAAAAGCCTGGTCACTCCTGAATGGTTTGAGTCACAGTACGCTGATCCATCTCGTACAGAACGGGTACCGTTGGAAGCCAACTTCCGGATTGATTGGCACACTCTTAACATCTTCAAGAAAGACACATTGGTAAGGCTTGGGATTAAGCTGGGGACCAAGAGGATACCACTATATCACAGAGATGTCTGGGTGGATACTGATCCAATTGATATCAAAGACTTGTCTTGCCTAGATCACATTGGAAAACAAATAATCAAATCACTAAGGAATGATATAATACAACTACAGACTGAAAAGAACATTCTCAATGAGAAATTATCTCAGAAGGAAAGAGAGATTGCCGAGAGATACAAAGAGATGAAATCACAGTTTGATGCTATGAAGAATACAGAGAATAGTCTTACTGAATCCACAACGGGATTACAGCACCCTACAGAGGACAAGAAGCCCAAGGAAAATGACACTAGCTAACCAACGGAGAGATGAAGACCATCAGACACCGATTCTGAGGATTCAGGACACAGTCCAAGAAGCAGAAGGGAAATGACACTAGCTAACCTAGAAAAATAGGAAAGGCAAGCTAGGCAAGCGATTCTCATCCAACTGATCAATGCAAGCGGTTCGGGAAATCTTTTCCCTTTCATCTCTCTTCTAGAGCGGATTTCCTCCCATCTTGCTGACGAATCGCCTAAAACTAGAGTTTCAAGAAGCGTTAGTGGGATACCTTGGGAGAGTCGCATATTGTGCATTCCCCTAGGTATGCTTTCCCTTTGGGAGTTTGACCTCGACCTCGGTTCTGCCATTGAGACCGGGAATGCCATTGAGACTGGGAATCTCTCTTATATCCTTGTTGTGGACGAGCTTGATTGAATCTGGTGGGGATGAAACCCATAATTTGGGAGTCCATTCAGGTGACTCGAAGGCTCTGTCTTAGATCCAAAGGTAGACATAAGAGCTCTAGTTCCCATGGATGGAGTATGCTTAGAGAAGCCTTTGAGGCGCTGCTCATGATTGAAGAGCTGAGATCGAAGTTCGGCAAAGGTGGGTGTGTGCTCTCGATTTTCCATCATCACCACAAAGTTTGCATATTCTGGTCCTAGAACAAATAGAGCATGCCCAACAAGTTCCTGATACAGAACTGGATGCTGGAGTTCAGACAAAATCGAGAAAGTTCTAAGATCAGGATTTTGAGCGTGGAATGAAAGAATAAAGAAATAAACCCTATAAGGGGGAGTAATAAGGAGGGATCCTGGTTTGCTGTCTTATCGACTGACGGAAGAATTCCAAGAGGAGACCTAGTTAGGGGTAGAGGAGGAGCCGTAGACATCCATTTTGGCAGAGCAAAGCCGTTCAATGAGCGGTTTTCTTTCCCTATGTAAGAAAGAAGGAGGTCAAGGCCTCGAATTTCAAAAGGAATTAGGTGTTGTTGCTTATTTCTCTGAAAAGATGACTTAGTTATCTTGATCTTGATGAACGATTGATTCTTGAAACTCTAGTGGCTGGCTCTTCGTCAGCCCACGAAATGGTTTAATACAAATAAGAAGATCAAAATGGTGTAGGCTCCGAAGCGAGTTCTGAGAAAATATCGAAAGAAAGGTTTTCTTATGATCAAAGTGCCAATGAAAATAAGAAAGATGACTTCGAGGTAAGGTGAGAAATCCAATTAATAGAATATGTATGGATGGGATGGGACTCGGCTTAGCCGATTACCAATAAGCGTCTCGTTTGTTGATACGAAGAAGTCTGAGAGTCAGAAAGAAAGGGCCGAGAAATACGGATTTCACAATATGAGAGGAAAGCGAAAGCTTGGCTCGACGGAATCTGAATATGAGGGGAAAGCAGCGGGCTAGAGCAGGAAGGGGACGAGCAAGTCGACTAGTGCCACGCTTGATGGAGTACCCTGCTTTCTGATCACGCAAGATCTCGAGCGAGGCTGGCGAAGTCGGCACAAGAGGGAGAAAGCCAATCGGCGAGGAGAGAGTCAGAAGGCGACGCCGTCAGTCTTATACTTGTTATACTTGATGGTCTTTTGAGGCAAGGAAGGCGCCACCAAGCCTTTAATTTGATTTGCCACTCACACTTCTATTGAGAGGCCCAACAGGACACTCTCTATGAGAGAGGATCCATTTCTATGTACTAAAGTTGCTTCTTTCAACTCTAGTTTGAGTCGATTCGTCAACCCTTTCCAAAACAACGAAAAGGGGAGTTGAAATAAGAATCGAAAAATGGAGTAGGCTTTAAGAGAGAATCGAGTAGCCTCCGAAGCGAGAAATTGGTATTTTTCTAAATCGACATCACGAAAGAGAGAATCTGGGTCGGAAGGTCTAAGCACCTTACGCTTTGAGGGTTCACTCGGAGCTTTGGCAAAGAGTGAGTTTTAGGGATTTAGCTCTTTCTTAAAAGCGGTGCTACCCTTTCTTTTTCTTTCCAAGTCACTATATCTTCTTGAAACTCGAGTAGCCGGCTCTTCGTCAGCTCTTGAAAATGGGTCTTTCAATACTTCTAAGAATCGAGTCAGAAGGAGATTAATCTGACTAAGTAAGGGGATTCACTACATTCAACATTCAACCTAGTTTCAAGGGAAGGATACTGACATGAGGAACGAAAGACGGCAGACGATGAAAAAGGATATGCGACTGGAGATGGAGTAAAGGATACCCTTCTTTCTAAGAAAGGAACTCCCGTCGGAGCTGTCTTATTAAGGTCATGGTTTTGAGAATGGGATGCACCGGCTTGCTCGGTGACCTGTTCCAGCTTCTCATGATTGAAGTCAATTAGATAGCTGTAAAATATTCCACACGTTGCCATAATTTAGACCTTTCAAGGCGGACTACTTTCTCTTCCACTTTCTCCTGTTCTAGCTATGGCAGAGAATCGACTTATTAGAGAAGCGCAAAATGGAGTTGACGGTATTCTTATTCCCATTTCTTTTTCTCACAGATGCTATGGAAGCAAGATAGTCATATTAGCTAGAGCCCCTATATCTTAGTATAAATAGAATATCATCCTCCTACGGGACGAGGAACTATTCTGAACGATCACGGGCAAGCGGTTCGGGAGAGCCTTCCAGGTCGGGGCCCACGTTATCCCAAGGTTCGACGACTTCTTTCCAATAAGCCATACGCTTCGCTGTCTCCTGCACCCACGAGGGAGGGATGGATTGATCTGCGGCTCCTTGATCGGAGATATAAGGTTTGCACTGGTAACCGAACAACTCTTTCACGAAAGGGATTCCATCGCCGAGTCCATTCCATTGTGGGATCCGCGGCTAATGCTAATAGAACTGATGCGCCTCAGAAAGTTTCCTTTCCTTCTCAATCAATGCCCGAGCATTCCATACATCACCATCGAACTGACATTCTCTGCACTGAGTTCTCTCAGGTTCCAACTCTTGCTTTTCCGTAAGGCATCGAACTTTTATGGATGGAGTGAACCCCATTTAGAAAGAAGAAGAAAGGGCAGAGACAGAATGAGACTCATCAGGAAGAACTGGATTGGATAAAGCATCCGAGTTCGCGGATTCATCTGTTGAAGCATACCCTGAAGGCACAGCCGAAGAATATGAATAGTTGATGGTTGGTAAGTCTCGAACAGATTCATCAACAGAGTAGGAACCCATCGTCCCTTGTTCTGGACCTGACCGGTGCCCTAATCCGTTAAGAATCGGGCTACTCTATCTATTGCTTATTACTATGCCTCTGCTTTCCCGGCGGTCTTGCCCTATTTATCCTTTTCCTTAGCTACGGGCTTTAGATCTGCTGTTGTTCGCTATGCTCCTACTGCCTTTGGTTTTGCCTACGCTACCTATGCCTCTATCGAAAGCTCTAGGTCATAGATACAATGCTAAGGCGTACTCCCAAATTGACCCCTGTAAATACCAAACGTGCTCCTGTAAATAGAGTGTTTAAGAACCGCCGAAGTCACCGCGGGATAAAAAATCATTGCAACATTCAGTTCGTTAGCGAAGTGGGATCAAACAAAGAGAGATCTGTCCTGTGCTTTCATATGCTAACTCAGCTTTACTTGAACGTATTGAATCGTTTCATTTTGGTCACAAGAGATAGAAATAAAGGGATAATCGTTTGATCCAGCCTTGCCTTTCATTGTCTGTCTCCCGAAAGAAAGTACCGGTCAAGACGCCGGTAAAGACGAAAAAACCTTCTATATATGAAATTGGTCACCAGAATCAAGGAATGCGCGACCGATGTCCCTATCCGTTTGCTTCCTAGCTTGAATCGAATAGCTTTGCTTTATAGTAGAAGGGGCTTGCTTTCCTTCCTCTCTAGTCCCACCCTGCTGCTAGGCCTCAGCCTGATCGTTCCATCCAGCCTTGTGTATTCTGCTACTTAGGATAGAGGAAGAGCCTCAATCTATCTTCATCACCGTTCTCTCCTATCTCTTAGCAGTTGAGGACAAAAAGACGTGGTTTTATAAAGAATGCTACTTTTCATGTTGCTTGCCCGAGTGGAAAAGCTTTTGATGCCAAAAATACGGGGAAAATGAAAGTTGTCGACTTTAATGTCACTCGTTAGAGGGAAATCGGTCTTATTACTAAAAAAGACGGGGTTTTGACAAGTTGATTGGTTACTCGCTTACCCGGACTTGCTCCTTACTGACTGGACAGTTGGATTAGGAACTTGCTTGAAAAGCCCTTCCGCAGAGATCGAATCCGTACTTGCTACAGACCGGCGACGTGCTTTGGAGTCTCAATTACTGGCTATTCCTCGTTTCGCTTTGTCGCGGAAGGAGTGAACCCTAATCCTCCAGTAAGAGTTGCAGCGGGGGAAGTCCCACTACAGAAAGAAGGCGAGTAGTTCAAAGCAAACCATGAAAGATCTAAGTCAAGGGCCATGTCTCTTTCCCCCAAACCTGAGAAGCATCCAGGTTTCTCTGATCAGCAAGTGTACTACCCTATGGCTGCTCTTTGAAGCCTCTGCGCTAACGAAGATGACTCCACTACAGCATCTTACTTAAAGCCTGGCGGAACCAGCCCTAACGCTCAACCCCTCGCCCGCCGTGATATCCTTCGACCCAGCCCCCCTCTATGTGCTGGTGAGCATCCTCAAGCCGTTCCGTCACCTTGACGTCCATTTCATTTCTTCGACTTCCATTTCTTCTTTATTCTTTTAGTAATAATGGAAGAATTCTGTTCGTAGGAACAAAGGGAAGCAGTCAAAGTCAAAGTCTTTGCCAGAGATTGACCCGGAAACTACGCTGTCGGAGTGAGCGGGGAAGGCAAGGCGTGCATCAACATGGTTCATTTCGGCACGTGAAGGGCTTTAGCCCAGATCATTTCTATTCTAATTCTACCTCATACTCATTCCAAAAAGGCGCAACAGCCGGAGCGAAAAGAGGCTGTCTCGGAACAAGATCTAACCAAGCCCGGCCCCAAAGACGCCTTTTCAAAGGAGTGAAGCGAATAAACTGACTTTCAGAAAAGAAAGAGAAGTGGAAACCTTTTGATTCATCAACACTGGAATATGCAGGAGTCAGCTGGAGCTAATGGAAGCCGCGGAAGCCATGGGCGGCTGGAAAGCTGTAAGGTTCAAGAGTGTCAGTTGGGAATAGAAGCTGTTGAGCAGGCCGAAGACGATGCGTGGTCCGGGGACACTACTTTTCCTTTGTTTTCTTTACAAAGAAATAGCCATAGAAAGAAAGAAAGGTTTTTGAGGGGGCAGACCTACTTCCATTTTAGAGAGATAAACCCCCTTGACTTTACTAAGTCTGGTGCCTCTCTTCCTTGTGCCCTATCATCAATAGTAAGCTAATCCAGTTATGCATGTGTTCCACAGCTCTCATTTGAATCATTTGCCCGGAAAAGATGCAGAAGGAGAATCCCTTGGAATGTGAAATAATAAAGGCTAGCTATTTTGATTCTTCATTCTTACGTGTGGTGTGGCGCGCCCTAGGAATTCGACCACGCACTATGAGTTGGGTGAGCGGATCCTAGCTTGGACTGATCTTTGACCATAGCTCCAGGCGAAAGGATACGTAGGTTTTTCTTCCTTCTTCTAACATACCGTTAATATGATTATAAATGGGATCCTCCTCTCATTGCACACGAGACGTAACGGTTACGGGAATCAAGGAAAGAAATCTCTTTCTGTCGCTATACCCTTAGTTGATTGAACGAAAACACCAGATATACCATACAGCAATCAATGTCGGTGTTCGAAGACTGGTGCTACCATTTCCCTTGTTGATTTAAAGTGAAGCAAACCCCGGGAATGAATCCATCAAAGGCGATAGGAGAAAAAATCTTGTGTTTCGTTCCGTTACCTCCCTAACTGTACCTCCCGCAGTCCAGATAACCCTGTAGGAAGCAATGAAATCAAGAAATGGACTGGGCCGTAGCTCAACAGAACACCGTGAATTTCGGGTACCTCCCAGGCAACCTCATTCCCTCCATCCGTATTCTCAAACTCGAAGCCTCAGCAACAGTACCAGCCGAACCGTCAAGAAAAGACAGCTTGCTCAAACTCGAAGCCTCAGCTGCATCTTGAAATCGAAGCTCACGTTGAAATGACATAAGAGATGAATGAACGCTGATTCAAGCTCGTGACAACACGGTAAGTTCTCGGTGCTCAACAATTGTCGTTGAGATGGGAAGTCGGATTGCGGTTACGGTCGCGTCCGGGTAAACCTACGCTAGCCTCGCGGTAAGCCCTTAAACGAAAGGGAAAGATTCAGGTGGGAACCCTGAGAACACGAGTCTTCTTCCCTCGCCTCGAAAATAAAGAAATCCTGAGTAAGGAGAGAGATTCTCCACACGAACGAACGACCCGTCAGGTTCGAACTGACATAGGTGAATCGGACCAAGACCTATCTTACACCAAGAAGGAGTCGCTTTGGTTACGCAGTTCGGTTAGCAGGCAGGCCGCCTTCCTACATCTGCGGGTCCACCGGTGAAAAGAGTCCTCTATCCGGACTCCCCCCTAGACCTCTGTCTGGCCTAGGGAACTGCTCTAAGCTCGAGAGCTCCTGTCTCCTCACTTAAAGCGTAACGGGCTGCCCTTTAAAAAAAAAATAAAAAGGGAAAGCCAATCCACTACTGGATCATATAGCCCCAAAAGGCCATCATTGCATATGGGAATATAGAAAGTCAAGAGGAAAAGGCATGACCAGAAGAATTGTGTGAAATTAGTGACTCCAAGTCCTATAAAAGCTGTCACTAGAACGGACCACACCGAGAAGCCTTATCACCAGCCTGTGAAGCTGTGGAAGGTGAATATTCATGGTGAGTGAGTCAGTGAGGGGCATTACTAATACGTGACCAGAATGGTCTCTTCTACGTTACCTTTTCTAAATCCCACGTGTCTTGGAATGAGGTTGTGGTGATCCTATTTGCTCAAGGAAAGCTGTCCAATCGCTTCAATCACTCCTATGTCAATTTGGCCGAGATCTTGCTACCTTTCCCTCTCCTGCACCTGGGACTCTATTTACTGCGCTTTGATCTGCCGATGATGATTTAGCCAAGTGCTTTGCTGCCACTTCTGAAGCTAGGGACCTAACCTCTTCCTTGAAGACCCTGTATTGCTTGTCTTTGTTGGCGGTGTACACTACTTTACTGAAAGCGAATAGTGCGCTACGCACTTTCGACGCTGGGGAAGGCAAGGAACTGATTGACCATTAGTAAGGGCAGGAGTAGGCGGGATAACGGCTGTTGTTGTCGGAATAACAGCTGTTTAGCGGGATAAACAAAGCAAAGCCCCACCGATTCCCTTTCCTGACGCAGTCAATTGCACATAAATAGGAAGAGAAAGATCTGGGCGCTACGAGCAGGCATGCCATGCATAGTAGACTAAGAGAATAGGACGCATAACAAGAAGTGAGAGAAGCTAGAGCAAGCTTAAGCACAGAAGGAGCTGTCCTGGTCCTGTTAGTACAAATAGGCTGTTTGTGCCTTTTTCCTGTGAGGGAGATTGATTTTAACAGGTTTGATTTCGAGATGGGAATCATAGTAAGCCAAGGAAGGTTCTTTATCATTTAGTCTTCTTGGCGAGAGGGGTTTATTGCTAACGGTTTTCTCCCGAAATGCCCGGATTGCACTAGTCTCAGGGACATGCCCAGAAGAGGCTGTTTTCGCACATTAATCACTAGTAGAAGAGGATGGCATTGAATCTGCTGTTCTTGTTCGAGAATCCGCAGCACATGAATATGAGTAAAAGGAACTGATTGACCAAGGTCTTACAGAAGGAGCTGCTTGAGATGGAAGTCCGCTAGTAAGAGGATTAGCTTCTACAGTTGTGATTGCCCCCGGGGAATTTGGGATTTTAAGTAGTTAACATTTCGCTTCGGTAAGCATTCCTTGGGAAAGTCATCCCTCTCGCCACCTGGATTCTAAACCTTCTTGCTAAGAGATGCCATCTGATCTTTCCTGGTAAATAAGGCTATGAAAAGCAAGGCCAAAGGCTATAGACTGTGAGAAGGATTTGCTGCGATAGACATATTTAACCGGGTGTCGAACTCCTAAATCAAGAAAGGGGCGCTTCGGTAAATAAATGACAGTTAGCTGTTCAGGACAAGTGGCATCAGTTCTTTGCCTTAGGGCAATTAGCCCGGTCTTTGATAAAGTTGCACGATTGAAGCGGGAAAGCAGGAAATCCCCTAGATCTGATTGAACTAATAGAACCAGGGGCCTATCGCTTTGATTCAAAAGTTGCTGATTCATGTGCAGCTGAAGTCTCTAGCATCCTTTCTTATATCAATATGGGTTCAACTTCCCTTAGAAGACATAGCTGATTCATTCGTTCGCCTACCTGGGATCAATTCATTCTTCATTCCACTCGTAAGAAGAAGGAGAACTATTCTCTTTATCACATAGGCCTAGGAGATGGACTAGCTGATGTAACTAGCCGGATTAGACTCTCATTGCCTACCTAGGCTCACTTGATTG
>BPLS01030413.1:0-10118 GCA_019656275.1 Rhododendron kiyosumense | reverse complement strand
CGATTCAATGAAGCAAACATCGTTGCCACCTCTGATGAAATTAACGAGCTAAAGGTCAAGTTAGCACAAGCTGAAGGTCGTCTGGTTGTCCTTCGAACTGAAGCTACAGCTCAGACCAAGCGTCGTGATGATCTCAAAGCTGGGTCAAAGAGCCAAAAGATGAAGTTGAACCTGCTGGTTGAAGAAATGCCCAATCTCCGAGGACAGAAAGAAGTACTCGACGCCCAGCTCGCCAGTCTTGACACCTCATGGGAAGGCCTCAAAAACAGTCTTAAAGACCTCCTGTAGGTCTTTGGTCTCTAAGAACTCTTTCTTTCTTTTGATTTAGACTGGTAACGACTTTTAACTTTGCTCTTTTTATGCCTGACCTGGAACATTCTCTTAAATGGCCAAAGGCACCGGTTTGTTTTGATGATATGTGGTCTAAGCTTGAGGCCTTTATTAATTTTTGCATGACAGGTATCATGGCCTTTGCTTAGGCCTGGCTATCAAATTTGCTATGGTTTATTGAACAGAGTTTCCCCAAAATCTCTCATTTCCCACATAGTAGGATAATGATGCTTTAGGTACTTCCCATTTGTTAAATGTTTGAACAAACCACCATTTAAGTCCATAAGAAGATAGACATTACCTCTAAGGACTTGAGCAATCTGGTAAGGTCCTTCTCAGGTTGGAGACCACTTGCCATATCTTGGATTCTTGTCTGCCAAGGGGAAAACAGCCTTCCAAACTAAGTTACCTTCAGTAAAGCTCTTCTTTCTAACACGTTTATCATAAGATCTAGCAACTTTCCTCTTCTGGACCAACATGTGGCCAAGGGCTGCCAGTCTGACTTCATCCAAGTCCTCAAGTTCCATTAGCATGGCCTGAGTGTAATCCGCAGGAGTGAGGCCATTTTGATATGCTATCCTTGCTGACTTCACTGCCACCTCCATTGGTAGGACTGGATCATGTCCATACACCAACATACAAGGAGTTATGTTGGTGGCTTCCTTCTTTGAAGTTCTGTAGGCCCACAAGGCCTCAGAAAGTAATTCGTGCCAAGCTCTTGGATTATCCTCTACCATTTTTTCTATAATGTTGACCAGAGTCCTATTGGTGGACTCGGCTTGACCATTACCTTGTGCATAATAAGGAGTAGAATTAGAAATAATGATATTTTGCTGTGCAGCAAAATCAGTCACCTGCTCTCCCATGAATATTGTACCCCTATCCGCAACCAAGTGTTCAGGCAATCCAAACCTATGGATGATTCGCTCCTTGATCACTTTGATCACTTCTTGTTGATCCACAGATCTTAATGGGATTGCCTCTGCCCATTTAGTGAAATAATCTGTGGCTACTAAGATGTAAGTATGATTTTCCGATGAAGAAGGGTAAATTTTTCCAATTACGTCAAGGGCCCAGCCTCTAAATGGCCAAGGTTTAACCACAGCGTGATAATCAGCTGCCGGGACACGCTGAATTGGGCCATGGGCTTGACAGGGCTGACATCCTTTGGAAAAACGAATACAATCCTCTAAAATAGTTGGCCAATAGTATCTATACCTTCTGATTAGCCACCTAATCTTTATCCCTGACTGATGGGCTCCATAAATTCCTTCGTGGACTTCACCCATGACCCTCATGGCTTCGGGATGCCCTAAGCACCTCAAGAGTAAGCCATCTTCAGGGCTCTTTTTGTATAACTCATCACCCACAAGGATGTAGCTCATAGCTCTCCTTCTCACCTTCCTAGAGGCCCTGTGATAAGGCCTCTTAAGGAACGAGATAATAGATGTACGCCAATCGTTCTCAGGTTCGTCATCTGATTCTTCACCGGTGAAGTCAGAAGTAAATACCTCTAGTCCTAGACCCCTTCTCCTGACAGAAGGCAATAATCTCTTTCGGACTGTGATAATCTTGTGGATTGTCTCTGGAGCTAGCTTCAGACCTGTTGAGGCCTGAGCCAAGCTGTTGGCTTCAGTGTTCATACTCCTTAAAACGTGTTTGACAGTTACATTGTCAAAATCTTGAATTAATTGCACTGCTGCCATATAATAAGGCGCTAAGTCCTCACTATAGCATTTGAACGTTCCTGCCAAGTGATTGATTACAAGGTTTGAATCCCCAATAACCTTTACTTCTTTGGCCTCTAGATCCCTAAGGATTTCAAGGCCTATAACAACTGCTTCATACTCAGCTTGGTTATTTGTACATGGGAAATCAAATTGAAAAGACAATTCAGTCCTCAGGCCTTGGGGAGAGATAATGATTACTCCACAGCCTGAGACCTCATGAGTCCTTGATCCGTCAAAGAGCAGTATCCAAGGAGTGAGTGAGATTTCGAGAGCCTTCAGTCCTACCTTAGACTCTTCGCCGATATCCACGCATGGATGATCAGCAAGGAAATCCGCTAAGGCCTGACCCTTCACAGCTTTTTGAGGAACGTATTGAAAACTGAATTCCATTAGAGCTAAAGACCATTTGCCAATTCGGCCTCTCGTGATTGGCCGAGAAAGCAGGTATTTAACTAGGTCTGTTTTACTCATAATGTAAACCAAAACAGGAAGTATGTAGTGCCTCAATTTTATTGCTGAAAAGTACAAGGCAAGACAGATTTTTTCAATAGGAGTGTATCTCCTTTCACAAGGGGTCAACAACCTACTCAAATAATAAACTGCCTGTTCCTTTCCTTGAGCATTGTCTTGAGCTAGAAGGCCTCCAACAGAGCCTTCAGCTGCTGAGATGTAGAGCTTCAACGGCCTGTTCTTGATAGGCGGCATAAGGACTGGAGCCGTTGCTAAATAGCCTTTGATCTCATCAAAGGTCTTCTGATGGCTTGCTTCCCACATAAAAGTGTCATGATCCTTCAACTTCAAAAGTGGAGAGAAGACCTGAACCTTCCCAGCTAGGTTTGAGATGAACCTTCTCAAGAAGTTGAATGAACCCAGCAGCTTTTGCAATTCCTTCTTGGTGGTAGGAGGCTTTCTTCCATGATTGCCTTGGCCTTGTTCTTGTCGACCTCAATCCCTCTGTTGTGGACCAAAAATCCAAGGAACTTGCCTGCGGAGACTCCGAAGGCACACTTCAAGTGGTTAACTTTTAAATCAAACTGTTGCATTCTCAAAAACGACCTCCTTAAGTGTTCCAAATGTTCGTCATAGGACTGAGACTTGACAACGATGTCGTCGATGTAGATCTCCATGAAACGGCCAATGAAATCATGAAATATGGCGTTCATTGCTCGCTGGAACGAAGCACCTGCATTTTTCAGGCCGAAGGCATTACGACCCACTCAAAGGTTCCTAGGGCTCTAGGACACCTAAAAGCAGTCTTAGCCGTATCGGCCTCATCAATAAAGATCTGATTGTAGCCAGAATGTCCATCCATGAAGGACAGAACCTTGTGACCCAAAGCTCCATCTACCAACTGATCTACGACTGGCATTGGATACTCATCCTTTGGTGATGCCAAATTCAAGTTTCTGAAGTCTACACATACTCTAACCTTGCCATTCTTCTTAAGGACTGGCACAATATTAGAAAGCCAAGTGACATACCTGGCTGTACGTATGAATCCAGCGTTGAAGAGGCGTTCAATCTCCTCCTTGACTTGTAAATAGACCTCATTGGACATCCTTCTTGGTGGTTGCTTGAAAGGTCTGAACCCTGATTGAATAGGCAACTTGTGCTCCATTAGGTCTCTGGATAGACCTGGAAGCTCTTCGTAGGTCCAGGCAAAACAAGACTTGAACTCCTTTAAGAGCTGGATGAACTTCTTCTTCACGTCCTCTGGCAGAAGTTGGCTAATATATACAAGTTTGAGATTCTCTGCATCTCCCAAATTAACTTCTTCCAAGGGATCTTGAACATCAGCCTTTAGATCATCCAACTTGGCTGGGGCTGCTTCAAGGTCTTCCAAACGGATCTCGTCAAGATCTTCAACCAGGTTTTCATCCTCATTGATTACTTCGGCCGCACAAGCCGAATGATCTTCTTCTGACTCTTGACTTCCCAT
The DNA here is from genome assembly GCA_019656275.1 of Rhododendron kiyosumense. Taxonomy (NCBI): domain Eukaryota; kingdom Viridiplantae; phylum Streptophyta; class Magnoliopsida; order Ericales; family Ericaceae; genus Rhododendron; species Rhododendron kiyosumense. Next base: position 6,119 of record BPLS01030413.1, on the reverse strand, counting down.
CAACCTCCTTTCTAGTAAGTAAGCTTCAAATTTTGACAATGTGGTTCGCAGAGCCACACATTTCTCTCCTTCTGAAGGGCTTATTGACATTGAGAAGGGTGTTTGAAGGAAGTTGTAATCGGCCAACTCGACTCCGTGATCATTGGACCGATTAATTCTTGGAAAAGTGCTTTCACTTCTTCCGCTGATTTGTTGTTATGAATAGGGGCTATCTTGTGGCGGCCATACTTGTCAAGGCCTGCCACCTTCATTGGACCAACCCCTTCATCATATAAGTGGGCCTCTGCGTGGTTGGTAGAGGCCTGAAAAGGTCTGCGGTCAGCTCATATCACCTCCACATCATCTTGATTCCAGAAGATGATACATTGGTGAAGGGTTGAGGGGACCGCTAAACATGAATGAATCCAATCCCTCCCCAATAGGATGTTAAAGGAAGAGTGAGAATTAACAACAAAGAAAGGTGTTGTTAAGGTCTTGGATCCTATTGTTAGGTTCATGATCAAAATACCTTGGCATGCCGTTTCCTTCCCAGTGAAGTCAGTTAAAGCCGCGTTGCATGAGACCAAGTCTTGATCTGTCTTCCCAAGTTTCTGCATCATGAACTTGGGCATGAGATTGGCTGTTGATCCATTGTCTACCAAAATACGATTAACTGGCATCCCATCAAGGCAACTAGCAATATATAAAGGCTTAATGTGCTTGTTCATCGTAGGGCTTGGCCTCTCAAAGATCACGCTGGCTGCACGATCTTCATTCTTCCCTTCGATTTCGTCCTTCAGAACAATCACCGAAGGCCCATTCAGTCCTACCGAGAAGGACTCTTTGAGAATCTCTGCAGTCTGCCCTATCTCTATAACGTCTCCCTCCATGGCCGTTGGAGTGTTGTCTTTAGCTTCTAGATCTGCTGGTAAGATCACAACCATGTTGCATTGCATATTGGAGCCCTGCCCAGGCACAACCACCTTAGCCTGTGGATTCAACTTTGACTTGCCCCCCGAGTCTGGCTTCCTCGACTCAAGGGCTATCTTCTGGAGTAAAGTGACTTGTCTTGGGGAAGGCATATTCTTGCCTCCTCAAGAGTTCTTTCCAAGAGAGGTTGCTTCTTGGGTAAAGCAGCTTGCTTTGCAGGCGGTTGAGTAACTGCCTCTTTGTATGTTTTCCCTGTCGGAGGTTGCTTCTTTGGTAAAGTCCTAGGAGGAGGCTTAATGATTGCCTCTCCCAGGGTCCTTTCCAATGGCTTGTGCACTCTTCTAGCCTCAGGTTCTTCAACCATAGGCTCTTCTACCGGAACTTCCATTCTCGTTCTCCCCCCAAGATCATCTTCAATCATTGGGTCACCCAATAGATCTGTCTCCTCTCCAGCCCTCCTAGCTGCCTGCCTAAAACGTTGGCGGCGCCTCTTCTGAGATCTGGACAACGGTGGAAGTTCAGAAGGAAATTTGGGATGTTCAACCCTGTGCCACTCATTTGGAGGAGTGGCTGGAGGTTTCACAGCCCTTGGTCTGCCCTTCGAAGGAACAGATATCCGCAAGTTGATGAGCTCATCCTCTATCTCCACCAACCCTGGTTGAATTCGGTTGAACACAGACTCGCGTACCACCTTCCTTCCTTTAGTCCTGTGAGGCTCATTAGGACTTGGCTCAGCCCTTCCCACGATAATGCCTTTCATGGCCGGCTTGCTAGGATTGGCATGATGTCCGCACTCTGAATACACCATGGAGCAAGTTAGTTTCTCTGGTTTCTTTACCCCTGAAGGCCTGGACCACCAAGAGTTCTGCTTTTCAAACCTCCTAACCCGCTCAGTCCTGACCTCCCTATCATCATAATAGGGATCCCAGTACCATCCTGAGTTGGACTTGTACACTGCCCTGGAAGGAGCTCCCAGACTTATCTTCTGCCTAGGCACAGCCCTAGGCATGTCTCTCATGCTGACAGAGACCATATTTGTACTCAGCCCTGAAGGAAAAGGATTGCCATCCACCCCCTGTAGACACCCTATTCTGGACCATCCGGATCAGCACGTTCGCGGTCTTTTAGTTCCCCGATGATGATTAAACGGTCGAGAACTTCCCGAGGTCGAAGGAAGGTCGTGAGCTTTGTGTGTGGGACCCTCCTCTTTCAAACCATTTCAAACCCCTTCAAAACCCTTCAAATCCAGAGCCAAATAAACCTCAGCAGGCCACACCTGGCTTACGCCACCCTTTCCTTGGCGTGCGCCAGCATTTCGCCACGTGTTGGACATCGACCGTTGACCGAGTTTGACCTGGCGCACGGTGGCTTAAGGGTGGCGTACGGAGGGGTCAAGGCCGGTCAAATCACCGCTTTTCTGTCACGTGCTCGAGACTTTGTAACCAACCCAGTACAGTACAGAGCCTCCTGATCATTGCATGCTGCAGGGCCGTCCCCCTCTCTCTCCTACACACTCCATCAAGGCAAGTCCCATGCATTAAATGCATGGGAGGCTCCCTCCTAAACCTAACCAACCCCTAACCTCAGTTGGCCAGCCCTGATCTCAGTCCCTCTCTCCATCATAAATACCCCCCTTGCATTCATTTGCAAGGGGTTAGCAACATTCATTAACCAAGGTTCATTCCCCCTTCTCTCCCTTGCTCTCTCTCCTCCATTGAAAGAGTAAGGATAAGAAGAACACCCCTCTCCACTTACCAGTCAATACATACCCTCCATCTTCAACCCTCCAAGCTCACTCCCACTCCTCCATCTCTAGTGCCAAAGGTATACCACCTTTGCACTGCTTTCTGTTTTCTGCCCCTGAGGGGAACCAGAAGGGTTCTGGCTAGTAACTGATACTAGTCCAGACCCCTCTCTGGTAAAATAAACCAGTCGTAATGGTCAATCCATGGCGCACGCCACCTTATTTGAGCCGTACGCCACCTTTGGCTGTACGTGCACAGATGGCGTGGGGGACATGGGGGACCATTTTAGTGCTTATTTCCTTCATGTCATCACCTTCCAGCATGCTAAATAATCGGTTTACCGCTTTCTGAACCTTAGAACTGTGTAAGTGTAGTTGTCAATATTTGTTTCTTCCCGTCTTTAAGGCCTCTGGGTTGCTTCTGGTCATGATCCAGAGCCCAGATGATGTAAAGCCAAGCACTGACCAACGAGCAAACCTGGCGTACGGTCTCAGTTGGGTGGCGTACGGCATGCTTGACACAAGGCAGTGCGTGGCCCTTATATCATGAGTCCTTCCCAGCCTTTTATTTCTTCCCCACTCTGTTTATGGGGTTTGTTCTGCCTTTCCTTGGCTCTTAGCCATTTCTTATGCCTGTCTGCCTGTATTTTGTACTCAAAGCTATATTGATTAACTGCGTGGTTTGTCCTGGGTGTGCGCTGGTCCCTTCCAGAGCCCAGAGGGTTGAGAATAGGAGCCGTGAGAAATCAGATAGGTAGTGTACGCCAGCCCATAGGTGGCGTGCGCAGGGTCTACTGGCGTGTAGTGGTTCTGCCATTGCGTGCCAGCATGTCATCTGCTCACGTACCCGACGAGCAGCGTACACCACCTCACTGGGCTCTTTTACAGTGCTTGTTCTCAATCTATGTTCTTACGTTTAATTCAATTCAAGCAAGCAAGCCATCATCCATAAAGCATTTTGTCATAATAAACTGCAAACTGTTACAGTCTTCATCCCCATTAACTGTTCCCCCGCCCTAACTGGCTAAAAATGATCAAATGAGAGAAAAATGCAAACGTTTTACAAAATGCCCGAGTAGAGACCGATCTCCGGATTGGGCGAGAGGGGGTGCCATAAAACCCTTCCCCTCTCGTAACCTGGCTCCCGAACCTCAGATATCGAAGGTGACGACGGACCAGTCTACGCCTTTCTCAAATCAAATCAAACCTTTTTAAAATCAAATCAAAAACGTAGCAAACGTTCTCGAGTTCGGTTCCTTGGGTGCCTCACCGCTAAAACCCGAGTGGCGACTCTGAATCGAAGCGTTTCGCCGCGCCGTATTTTCAAAGAGGGCCGCAAACCAAAATCGGGCGATTTTCGGGGCGTGTGCCCACACCCCCATGGGCTGCTTCTCTTTCTCGGGGAATTTGAACTCTCCCCGTTCAATTTTATCCTGGATATCATTTCTAAATACTATGCAGTTATTCGTAGTACGACTCCAAGAATTGTGATACTTACAATATTCTTTGCCCTTCAGCTCTTCCGGAGTTGGAATCTTGTGGCCAAAGGACAGTTTGAGCAGCTTGTCGGCCAAGAGTTGATCAAAGATAGCTTCAGCCCTGCCAACATCAAAAGTATAGGCCCTGGTTTGCCTATTGAGTGCGTTTGAGCAGGTTGCGTCGCTGGTTCCATCTTGACAAAGGCCTTGCAGACGTATGGCTTCTTGTTGATGATCTCAGTCACTGCTACGTCTGGTTCTGCCTCTGTTTCGACCGCAGCCACCTCGTAGTTAGGGTCACGGTAGTATGTCCCTTTGGAAGCTGTCTTCTTGTCCTGTTCTTCTGCCAAGAACTTCTCATAATGAGAAGCCTTGGAGGATAGTTCAAACAAGTCTCTAAACTCCGTTTCGTAGAACTTCTTCTTCATCTCAAAGCCCAAGCCGTTTAATGCCATACGCACGTATTCGGCCTCTGGAAGAACTATCTTGCATTTGAATCAAGCAGTTTTAAAGCGCAAGAAATAGGACTCCACGGACTCTAGATAGGTCTGACGATAGCACGACAGGTCTGCCAGCGTCACCTCTGGTTCTACCCAGTAGAACTGCTGATGGAACATCTCTTCCAGTTGTGCCCAGGTTTGCACCGAGTTGGGCGGCAAGTTGATGTACCACGTAAAGGCTGTTCCAGTAAGAGAGTTGGGAAAAAGCCTCAGCTTCAGAGCATCAATGGTTCCTGCCTCACCACATTGAACCTGGAACTTGGCAATGTGTTCGACTGTTGACTGCATGCTTTCTCCATTGAAGGTCTGGAACTCTGGGATTCTATAGCCCTTCGGGAAAGGTGTACCGTCCACCCCTTCGGTATGGGGCTTCCTGTACATAGGCCTTCCCAAAGGTCTGAAACCAGGCCCCAACTGCTCCTGGAGCAAGTTTAGGACTTGATCCCTTCCCATGGTCATGTTTGGCACAGGAGGCAACTGCTGTTGTGCCTCTTGTGCATGCTGGTTCTGGACTGGACTTTCCTCCTTATCATCAGAGACGTGAGGAGTGTGAGCCACCCCTTTGTCCTTTCCAGAGCCCTGGCCTTTTTGTGAAGGCCTTTTGTCTGTCTTATCCACCTTGTCAGGTTTGCTTTGGTCCTCGACCAAAACAAACTTTTGATCATTGCTTGCCGAAGGCGTTAGAGATCCTCCTATCACAATCTCCTTCTCTTTTTGCCCCCCGAGTGCAGGGCTGTTAGACGAAATAGCGTGATAAAGCGTTTGAGGAGGGGGAGGTATCCCCAATAAGCCAGCTTGGTCTTGACCGTTGCCAAAGACGCCAAACTGTGGAAAGCCCTGCTGCTGAGGAGCGAGCGGTAGCCTCTCTGTAAGCGTAGCAACCATTTTGTTGACTGCTATGGTCAGAGGTTCCAAGGACTGAGTGAACGACTGCGAGATTGACCCCGTGACGTTGTTGGAGATCTCACGTCCTGCCATGAACATATAATTCTTGACGCTGTCAGTAGCATCGTTAAGATCTTGGGCGCTGATCTGAGGACCAACTTCCTCGAGTAATGGCACGTCGACTGCCACTCCCTCAGGACTTTGTGGTGGATCCGGGATGGGTGGATCCGGTTATTACTGTGGCTTCCTGACCATGATAAACCCTTAGACGATTAGGGTCCCACCGGGCCTGCCAAAAAGATGTTTGGCTCGAAAATGGCTCAAAGACTGAGCGGGCGTGCCAAGACTTGTCGCGTCTAACGTAAGGGCTGAGCGTCCCTTTTCTGACTTCGAATCTGTGAGGGCGATAGTGCTGCAAACCTAAGGGCTAGATTGCAGTGAAGGTTCGTGGTTTTGCCTCTACGAGCGAGGACTTAATAATTTCCTAACCGTGTAGGAAAAGAAGTAGCAACGTAGAATGACTTTATTATGTCGTAATAATAAGGTTGGAGATATGAGAGAGATATGAATAATTTTATTACGTCGTAGTAATAAAATTGGGAT
>BPLS01030410.1:11402-28307 GCA_019656275.1 Rhododendron kiyosumense | reverse complement strand
AGAAGGCAAGGAACTGCTGCGATTCATAATATAAAGTCTCACAATTGTCAATTGTAGTCCATAATCAAACACCTTTCTTAGTATAGCGAGAACTTGGGGCTTTGATTTTAGTATAGCGAGATAGAGAGAGGTGGAAATGAAAGAGAGAATGTGTGGTACCCATTAAATTTGGTTATTCAAAGAAAAAAAAGAGACTGATCAAAAAAAAAGAAAAAAGAAAAAAAAAAGGAGTTTTTTTTACTACATTTTTTGTTAATATCACTACCCTTTGTGTATTGATTAGATGATTTGTTTTGTGAGAGAATGGAAATGACATTAACAAAAAGAGGAGTGGCAAAATCAATTCCCAAAAAAATTGCTAGTTTTGGTTATCCAAATACTAAAATTTAATTATTGATCAAAGAGTTGCTAAATTACGATTATGAGCCATATTTTAAACTAACATGGCTAACTTTTGCGAATGCGATAAATGGAAGTTTGCGGATCAAAAAATAAATAAATGGAAGTTTAGGTGTATTTTTAGAATTTCCCCTACTTCAAATTCCAAACTCGCCCCTACTATAGAACAGTCGTGCTGATTTATCCGACTTCCCTCCCAGTCCTGATAACCTCACCCCGCCGGAGTTCTCCATTCCCCTTCTTCCGACCCCCATCAACCACCAAATGAAGGCCGTGGTTATATCCACCCCCGGCGGCCCCGAAGTCCTTCAACTACAAGAGGTCGAAGACCCAGAATATGGAGACGACGACGTTCTGATCAGAGTCGCAGCCACCGCACTCAACCGGGCCGACACTATCCAGCGCAAAGGCTCGTACCCGCCGCCGAAGGGCACGAGCTCGTTCCTGGGTCTGGAATGTTCTGGAACCGTCGAGGCCGTCGGGAGGAACGTCACTCGGTGGAAAATCGGTGACCAGGTCTGCTCAACTCTCGTTTTGATTTTGGAGGTTTCTTCGTGTTGGGGAAGAGATTTGATGGGTTGTTTTATGCTGTGTGTATGGGTATTGAGATTAGAAGGGGAAGGAAATTAGTGTTTTTGATCGAAGGATTAGTTGTAGTGAGGAAATTGAGAGATATATATATATATTTAAAACTCCGGTATCCGGGCAAGCTTACACGAACCTCAGCATCTGAGGTGAACCCCACCGCCCACTTGCGGGAATCCCAATTCCCACAATTAAAACTGGAGCAAAGCTCTGTATGGATAGCGCCAAAGAGTTGATAACACCTGAGAGGTTTTAAACCTGACCTTAGGATGGAGTAAACCCAAGTCTCAGGCCTTGACCACTAGACTGACCCCTTAGGGTAGGACATTGGGATTTTATGCTGTGTCTGGTTTTTGTTGCTATGTTTGGATGCTCAGAAAAAGATATGGAAAAGAGAAGAAAATGCCATTTGAACCTTACCTTATTTGTTATTGCGATGTCTCAAACTTATCACTTTGCAGTATGAATACGGTCTAACAAGACGAAGGATCAAATACAGCTAGCTTTGCGGGGGATGCTACAGTTGTACTTACAATGGATAAAGATGTGATACTTAGTACCAAATAAAATACTGCATGAGTGTACAGTATTTGCTTCTATACAAAATACAGTATGCCTCGCATTGCTAAATTACAATATGAATTTCAGGGTCATTTCATCATAAGTTATAAGAGCTTAACATGGTTCACTTACGGGAAGAAGCCAATTCACTTTTGCTCAATAATTATTTAGTTGCGGGAATGTTTTGCATCAACTTGTTGGGTTAATGTGCATACCAAATTCCTTCATCTTTGCTGATTTTCTCCTTTTGTGCTTTTCTTTTCTTTTCTTTTTGGTGGTGATGTGGATCGTCGAGACCCAGGGGGTTGGTTTGTAAGCATCCATTGCATGCAGTCTTATGTGGTGTTTGATTATAGTTTAATCTAAATGTGCTTATCTGTGAACTTAAAAAAAAAAAGTGGGAGTATGTGTGACTCAATATCTATTGGAAAATGGGTTTGATTCGTTCCTTTTTGTAATAAAGTTTGAGCGTTATTATCGAAGTGTCAAACCCCAGCAAGCCTCTATAAACTTCTGAGTGATTAACCATTTTACTGAGCTAAGCATAGTAGAGTCGAGGGCCTTGAGGCTATTGACATTTAGCGTACACAATAAAACATCTATCTCTTCCTCTCAAGTAAGCTAGAAAACTATGGATAGAGTTTGGCATATCCTCTTCTACTTGATGGTTATTGATCCTTTCGATATCCTGTTACTGTTGGAAGGAGAAATTCGTAAGCTTTTTTAGTAAATGAGAGAGAGGTTTTGCAGGTATGTGCTCTTCTTAGTGGAGGAGGGTATGCTGAGAAGGTGGCTGTACCCACTGGACAAGTTCTTCCTGTTCCAGCTGGTGTTTCTCTAAAAGATGCTGCTAGTTTCCCTGAAGTGGCGTGCACTGTTTGGTCAACCGTGTTCATGATGAGCAGGCTATCTGCTGGAGAAACATTCCTGGTAATTTTTCATCCCTTTCTGTTTTTATCATCCCTTTCTGTTTTTTTCAGTTGCACAATTTTTCACCACTTTGTTGTTTGCCTTAGAAATACTGAAAGGTCATGAAATTCTACTGTACTTGTTTTTTTAATCTGAAATTCTACCGTACTTGAATTGATTGATATTGAGGAACTTACTGTGGATATTTATGGATCATATCATGGTGTATGTAAGTTCTGCTAAAAAGTTTGATTTCTTCTCAGAAATGTTACCCTTTTATGATTAAGATTAGAATCCCTGAATTTGTCGCAAAAGTCAGAAAATGAAAGTCTTACTCTTACTGTTATCTGGTTTTCATGTTTTCAAGCCTTTATATATGGAGTTATGCGCCCTTGATTTTGTTACCACTAGGAAAACAGTGAAACCATAAGTGGACTATTTACTTTGTTTAAATGAAGACCACATTGGGATGTTGAATCATAGTATGTTGGTCCGAAAAAGAAAAAAAAATTGTTTTATGAAGTCATAAAGTGGTCTTGATCTTGGTGCGCTTGGATATGCTGTCTGCTCAATTCATTAGTCATTACAATCTTGTCCAATCTTAATGCTGAAATCTAACTTGAAACTGTTGACCAAAATACTTATACTCTATGACAGATACACGGGGGCTCTAGTGGAATTGGTACATTTGCGATCCAAATAGCGAAATACCTAGGAGCCAAAGTGTTTGTCACAGCAGGTTTAGTGAGCGCGTTTTTATCTCATAATACATGTGAGGGGGATCATTATTGGAGGTTCCATTATTCTTTGACAAAGCTCTTTCACCAGGAAGCGAAGAAAAATTAGCTGCTTGCAAGGATCTGGGAGCTGATGTGTGCATCAACTACAAGAGTGAAGATTTTGTTGCACGTGTGAAGGAAGAAACGCAAGGGAAAGGTATATTCTCTATAGCATGATTATTTCAACCTGCTATTTTGATTTTACTTGTTCATGCAATCTGCTCCTTTTGGAATCTAAAAGAAATTAGACACTAATGTTACTTGAAAATGCTAATACTCTAGCGATTTGCAGATTGCAATGCACTTTCCGATCCAAGAAGTTTTTTGTTTTAGCATTCTAAAGAGTTCCCTAATTCTTTCCTTTAATTTACCTAACTTTTCCTGTGGGTGTAGAAATCTTAAGATTGCTGACTAGAAGTCAAAGAAAATGAATCTTTCGAATGACAAATGTGAAAAAATAGAAGTAGTCATAGTGCTTCTAGAAATGCTTTTTTAAATGGAGATTTCCAAAATGTTCCCTTTAGAAAAGATTTGGTGTTATCGGACCTTGATTCAGGGTATGAGTATACTGCAATTTCGTTCCCGATCCTTGTACGGTTGTACCACGTTCCAGGTGACCTAGGTTAGAGTCATTAGACATGACCTTTTTTGGCATCACACCCATTCATAGGGATAAATATGTAACCTTCATGTTTTGGCTGGTTTAGAAAACTTAATGTTGAAACGTCTGACATCAGGTGTTGATGTTATACTGGATAACGTTGGAGGACCCTACTTTCAACGGAACATTGACAGCCTAAATATGGATGGGAGGCTTTTTATTATCGGCTTTATGGGTGGAACTGTAACAGAAGTGAATCTTCAGGGTTTGCTTGCAAGGCGCCTCACAGTGCAAGGTATATGCTGAAGCACTTGGCTATTTTTTCCCACTACTTCGAATTACTGATCTAATTGCATTTTTTCGTTTTGCTAGATAGTTTTTTTTATTGGCATATTGCTAGAATGCTAGAGAAATAATCATGTTCCGACAAGAGTTAAGAAGGCAAATCAATTCAATTTGATGAAAGATCTCAAGGGATAGTCCTATCTAGTCCACAACCGCCAAGTGTTATTTAATGTTGAATAAAGTACAATCTACTTCACTTTGGGTCCCCTATGGTATAAGTTGGCAATCCCATGATTATGCATCTAGTATTCTTTGGTAATCAGACTTCCTAGTGCTATTTTCATCACATCTCACCATTCTGAACCACTACATATATGGCCCGAGGGAACTCCTTTTTTCACAATGGTTGGGCAGGGTGTTTGACTAATCCATGCGATGAATTCAGTGTCGGCCCTATGGTAAATTCCAGGGTGCGGCTGTTTTAGGCCCCTTAAAGTATGCAAATTTTCTACGGGCCTTCTATATTTGGTACCCACTATTAAAGTATAAGAAAAAAGATACTCCCTCCGTCTCAAATTTCTAGACCTACGAATAATCGTTTAAAGGTAATTTATCTGACTTATGAGTACTTGTGTTGTTTTTTTGGAAAGGTAATTTATCTAACTTACATTTTGTTTTAAGAATTCATAAAGGGACTCATTTTTTTTTATTTTCACTTTAAGCCCCCTAAAAGTCAGGGCTAGCCACGGCGATGATGCAAAATATTTCCTCCATTGAATTTGGAATGTTAGCATCTGTATTACACAAGAAGGCAAACTTCACTTTACCCTCTATGTTGTTTTGCCCATGTGCGGATACCCTCCCTCTCATTTGGAAATCAGTATCAGCACATAAACCCTTATTTTATTTGGTAAACAGCACATAAACCCTTATGATTTGTGGACTATAGTGCACCTGTCACCTGATTCCTTCCATAAGTATGGACTATTGCCTGAAGCAAATACCTTTGTTTCATCTGGGAACTTAACTAGTTTGACAAAGCTTGCAATTCTATACTACTATGCAGCGGCTGGGTTGCGCTACAGGAGTACAGAAAACAAAGCTCTGATCGTGAGCGAAGTGGAGAAAAACGTTTGGCCAGCGATCGTGGCGGGGAAGGTGAAACCAGTGGTGTATAAATGTCTTCCGTTGTCTGAAGCAGCTGAGGGTCACCGGCTTATGGAGAGTAGCAACCATATTGGGAAAATACTCCTTGTCACTTGATAGTTTGGATGATCTTTTGCATCAAGAGACTGAATAAAATTATTATAAGCTTTCTCAGGAGCATATGATGTGATGGGACATAATGCTTTAGTTAACAGCAAAAATAAAATGGCGTTAGTTGCTTGAAAGGACATATCTTGTGTTATGTTGATCTCCATTTGCAATATTGTAATAATACTTCTGAACTAAAGGCACCTCTTTCTCCTCTTTTTTTTTTTTTTTTGATTAAATAAATTAGATGTATTAATAAGAGATATTTTGTGGGGTCAAACTTGTAAAATTGTCTTAAACACATATTAAGAATAATTACAGGAAAACGATTTTTATTTATTTGCACTTTTATTTTTTTATTTTTTTCGCAATGAAATAACTTTGCCTTTCATATATGTGGAAAATAAATCAACAAGTAAGGATAATTTTGTAATTTCATGCAAATATCAACAAAAAAAAGTAATGCAAATGGATAAAAGGAGAGAGAAAATAATATATTTCACTATTTTAAACGGTTGAGAGGGTGACTCTACTCCACTTAATCACATTGCACTCCACCCACGGATCCACCCATGTAAGCAAGTTTCCAAAATTAATTCTAAAAGGTGTAACCAAAGAAGCTAAAGGTCCGTTTGGAACTTGTCGAAAGGAAAGGAAAAGAAAGAAAAATGATTAAGAAGAAAAGTGTGAGGAAAATGTATTGTGCTCAAAATATTATTTTCTTATATTCCTTTCTCTTTCTTTCTAAACCAAACAAGGGGAGGACATAATTTTTTTTCTAATTTTTCTTTTCCAATTCCTTCTTACCTCTCGCACATTTTTCCTCTTTCGGGGAAGTTCCAAACAGAGCCTAAGCTCCAAACGTAATTTGAGAATGAAATTTAGATACAATAATTAATTAGTACTAACTAATTGGACGTAAGTCAGTTAATTAGCCATCGCCCGACTCCGCAAAATCGGGCAACCGTCTCCGTCCAGCCACTGACACTGCCACACTCGGGCGTTGACTCGTATTCAACTCGCCGGTTTTCTTCTTCCGACAAACACCCAACTACCGCCGCCGCCGCCACAAATGAAGGCCGTGGTGATAACCACCCCAGGCGGGCCCGAAGTGCTGCAACTACAAGAAGTCGAAGACCCAGAATTCGGCGACGACGACGTCCTGATCAGAGTCGCGGCCACCGCGCTCAACAGAGTCGACACTCTCCAGCGCAAGGGCTCGTACCCGCCGCCTCGGTTCCTTGGTCTCGAATGTTCTGGAACCATCGAGGCCGTCGGGAGAAGCGTCACCCGGTGGAGAATCGGCGACGAGGTATAATTTCCATGTCATGAGGATATTTCTTTCCATGTGGGTACGGCGGTCTCTTTTCAAACTCGTTAATGAACTTTTTAATCGAGCCGATTATGTGTGGATCTCAAGTAATTTGAGTTTTTTTTATTTATACATGGTAAGCCAAGCAAGCAGGGTAGTAACTTCTTCGGGTTTGGTTTGCAAACTTAACCATAAACGACACGAATGAGATTGTTTAAGCTTGGTTTGAAAACTTTATAAACTCGTTTATGAAGCAACCCTATTTCAATTGAGCCTTCTAATCAAGCTGATTATGTGTCCATGTCAAGTAATGTGTTTTTTATTCATGATGATAGGCTGAACGAGTAGAGTAGTAACTTCTTCGAGTTTGATTTGCAAGCTTAACGAGCTTCAAAAAAAATTATTCTAGCTTATTTGATTATGTAACAAACAAACCTTGAACCACAAGCTTGAACTTGAGTAGTTTGGCTAGTCTATCAGACTATCACCCCCAAGCGCAGTGTAGATATCATTTATTTGAATAACAATTTTAAAAATAAAATAGTCACATTATTTTGCAACGATACTGGAGTACTAACCAAATAATACAGTTTTCCTCATAATTTTTTTGAATTGGCCTATTAGCATTATTAATATTACATATTAGATTTTGGGCTGAGTATTCATCTCATGGTGCTCATCTTTCCTCTTTTCCTCTTTGGAGGGACGGTTGTAGGGTTTTTAAGCATCCGCAAGATTGTTTACTGTTCGATGATACTCGAGTGAACTTCAGTAAAATTATCCAAGAAAGTAAAGTATATGTGCAAGCGTGTGTTCTGAAAGAGTAACTTGTTGGAAGTATAAGGAATTTGATTAGCTACCGCTTCCTGGGTCATGATCGAGTTATGATGATATAATCTTGGAGTCAACCCTGTGTAGCCATTAAAATCTTTTCAAAGGACATGCTATTTTGTTGGGCTGAGGGCCTGAGGCAATTGTAATTTCTTTGTAAAACGTTGAAAAATTCATCTGTTCCCCTCATAAGAGAGAACAAACTATGAAGTAGAGAGCATAGCTTGACCCTTTTATGATATCTTCCTCGTTCTCGACCCTTTTAGTATTTCGAACGTAGTACCTGCAGCATATGAGGAGAGTGATTTTGCAGGTTTGTGCTCTTCTTAGTGGAGGAGGGTATGCTGAGAAGGTGGCTGTGCCGGCAGGACAGGTTCTTCCTGTTCCACCTGGTGTTTCTCTTAAAGATGCTGCCAGTTTTCCTGAAGTGGTATGCACTCTTTGGTCGACCGTTTTCATGAGGAGCAGGCTAAGTGCAGGAGAAACATTCCTGGTAATTTACAAGCCCATCTATGCACAAAAGCATTGTTCTTTCCCGCTTTGTTTCTTTCATTAATAAAAAGCCGTTTGAACTTTTTCAGGCTCAGTTTTTTGTAATGCTTTTGAGGAAATGGTTTTCTTAAAGCACAAACAATCATCATTTTCCGTTTTGTTTTTTATTGCATTGATCTTAATTTGTGTGCATTTGCGTGTGTGATTTTTTCAATTTTTATTTATTTTACCTCCGCATGAGGGATCCAGTGCCGACAATATTAGAAAAAAGTTAATTTGCATGTAAAAAATAAACTTTTTTCAATGCATTTTTTGGATCCAGGGGGTTCCCCTGATATAATGGTGGAGCTGCGCCTGGGTATCATCTCAATCATTGGTGGATCTTCTCTCTCCTCTCCTCTCCTCTCCTCTCTCTCAATCATCAATCGATTTTCTCTCTTCGCATATATAGTTTACATATATTATACTGTATATGGAAATGGAAAAGCTTTTCTTTTTTTTTTTAACGTTTTCAGAAATATATTTGTGTACATAAATTATATTGCATATGAAAACGAAAAAGCTTTTGTTTTAATGTCTTCAGATATAGTACACTTTTTATGCTTTTTATCTGTATTAGCCTATATAGTATTTTGTTGTATGCTATTTTCCCTAATTTTTTCGCCTAGGTGCGCCTTGCTTTAAAAAGGCGTGTGGCTCGCCTTGCACCTCTCGCCTAGGCCCCAGAGATCTTTGCGCCTCTCGCCCTTAACAACTATGGTTACTGTATGAATTGCTTTGTTGGAGTTGCCAAAAAATTTGACTAACTCATGAAGTAGTTTGTTTTACTTTTACCCAATTTGAGCTTTCACATTTGGAGTTACATGCCTCTTTTTGATAAATTAGATGGACCAGTAAATTAAAAGGAACAGTAATATGATTATCTAAATTGTGGAAATGAAAAGTGCTGCGGCCTCATGGTTAGTGTGGCATAATACTTGTTTGCGTTTGGCGAAACGATCTTATATAAGCTTTCTCCTCTTTATCACCATTGATAGCCAATCTTAAAATTATGACACTTTAGTTATTGACCATGGGGACTTACATTTCAGATACGGTTTTTTTTTGGTTGGCAACATTTCAGATACATGGGGGCTCTAGTGGGATTGGTACATGTGGAATCCAACTAGCAAAATCCAAGGGAGCCAAAGTGTTTGTCACAGCGGGTTTAGTAGCATTTTTTTTCATCTCATGGCAGTACGCATAGCAATAGTTGAGCTTACATAAATCTATTAGCAATTTCATTTCACCAGGAAGTGCAGAAAAATTAGCTGCTTGCAAGGATCTTGGAGCTGATGTGTGCATCAACTACAAGACTGAAGATTTTGTTGCTCGTGTAAAGGAAGAAACACAAGGGAAAGGTATATTCTCTCTACCGTGATAATCTCAACCTGCTCTTAGTTCAAGAAAATGTAGAAGCTTGAAAGCTAGAGAGACATTTGGAGTTTGGACGTGTCCTTTTTTTTTTTTTTCCTTCATCTCATAACTAGAATTCCTATCTTTTTTAGTATGTATCAGAAAATTACCTCAAAAGGTTTGATAACAGGAGTTGATGTTGTACTGGATAACATGGGAGGGCCCTACTTTCAGCGAAACCTTGACAGCCTAAACGTCGATGGGAGACTTTTTATCATTGGTTTTATGGGTGGAACAGTATCAGAAGTGAATCTCGCGGGTTTGCTTGCAAGGCGCCTCACAGTGCAAGGTATGTTCTCAAGGCCTTAACTATATGTTTCTGGACTTTGGAGTTACCTATATAGTTACACTTGCAAGTTGCAACTCATTTTGCTAGACAATATTATCATGGACTCAGTCCAAAATAAACAGGTTAATCAATTTTCCATAATGAACAATTGAGATGCAGTAGTTTTCTATACGATTAAAAAATGTTCATGCAGCTTCCAAGGGGGTAAGTGTATGCACTTTTACAAGCGTTCATGCAGCTTTCAGCACAACTCCTCATGCTTTTTAAAGGGAAATAATAGAACTTGTTGATGGGTGATGATAGTTTTTGGTGTACTTGGGAGAAAAGAGTAATCCAGAGGAAACCGTGGTTGTAGAAACTTCATGTCAGAAGGAACAATCTGCTTCATCGTGGGAATCTGATTCTAATACTGCTAGACAAAGAAAGGCCATTGTTTCAAAAGAATTTCCTGATTCTCGAAAGCTAGGTGTGACTTTTTGCATCCTTATGGGGAACCGTTTTAAAATTTCCGAGAAAAAAAGGGACATACCTATACTTTACATAATTACATCATCTAGGCAAAAGCTACCTCTTGTATACATCTTACTATTATTCAAGGAAACTCCTTTGTCACTATGGTTGGGCATGAAATGCCTACAAAAGTGGACTCTTTCTTGGAGTACTTCTGTGATACTCTAAGGTTCCGATTTTGTGGAATTATTGCCTCAACTGAATGTTGTTTAGTTGGTATTCTGCACTAGTTTTTCAAAAATTGCCATTCTACACGTACAGCGGCTGGGTTGCACAGCAGAAGTACAGAAAACAAAGCTCTGATTGTAAATGAAGTGGAGAAGAATGTTTGGCCAGAGATCATTGCAGGGAAGGTGAAACCAGTTGTGTACAAGTATCTTCCATTATCTGAAGCAGCAGAGGGTCACCGGCTTATGGAAAGTAGCAACCATATTGGGAAAATTCTCCTTGTCCCATGATACCTCGGACGATATTGTATATCCACAGATTCGACATCATATTATGTAAGTTATTTTTTCTTTTTGTTTCGAACACCTAAGAGTGTGCTTTCTGTATGAACTGAATGTCTGTTTTATGGCTTATCTTCGTATGCACCGTTGCACATGAGAATAAATGGCACTCTGGTATTCTCTCCCTTGCTCGCTAAATTAGAATCTTGTGCATGGTTTTCTGAAGTCAGATTTTAATGTTGGCACCTGAAAATATGCATTGGAATATGTTTTAATCTTGGTTTTTGATCAGGTAGAATTTTTGAAACTGGTACTAATACAAGTGTGGACTTCAACAAGTTGTGTCAAACTTGAAGAGTAGTTTTTACAGTGGTAATTAATTGTTGGAAACTTCTAGAGTTAGGTCACCAAGGCTTTCACACTTTCAAACAAAAATTTTGTCAAGGAAAGTATTTGGATTTCCAAACCATCCAAGTTTCACCTCTTTGCCAAATCAAATGACTTGATGCAATTACAGTCTCAAACGTTTATTTGAATCGGGCATAATTACACCCCAAAATACCCCAGCGAATTGTCAATGTCACTCATTTACTTTTATCCAATTATTTTGAGAAATAACCACATTTTAGTGCAAAAATGCTCTAAAAAATGGTTATTTCTCAAAATACTTGGGTAAAGGTGCCAAAATTTTACTTTTCTGATTCCTCTCGTCGAGACAAATCAATAATCCACAAAAGTTTGGTGCAAAACTAACAAATGCGAAAAAAATTCAAACAAGGACAACTTTCAGATTTAAGAAGTCCAAGAGAACCCAGCGTACTAACCTGAAAACATTTGAGCTTATGGCTAGTTAACTTGATTTCAGATGTACCACATTCAACAGATGACATAAGAGCTGACATTTACAGAAGCATACAATTAAATGGATCAAATCCACGAATCTCCATTTTCAAACATAAGAGCATTGAACCCTCAAGAGGAAATTTATTTGCCACGGCAAAGGGCTTGAATTGCTAAGCTTTTCAACTCTCCAGGACATGGGTCCCCTAGCTGAGATGTCGAGACAGGAACCGAACATCCTTGTTTCCCAATGCACGCCTGCAGTTTGAACCTTACTTGTTAGTATGAATACTTTGCTAGGAAATGTTGATGGAAAAGAATTGAGGAAGCCAGCACAAAAGAACATTGATCTCACACTCAGCTTAGCCCCAAACCATTTTCCAAAGAAAGACATAAGTGATGTACAAGGCTACAAGTTTGTGTCCCGAGGGAGTTGAGTTTTGTTCACCCTATTAAGTGGAGGGTGAACATTACCCTCCTTCCTATTGGTTGAAATAGTATGGATCCCACCATAAAGTGATGTCATACTTACTAAAAAGTGTATTACACTGGTGGGACCTACATCATTTCAACCAATAAGATAGAGGGTAACTCGTGTATTCTCGAAAGTAATCCATGGATCACATGTAATCTCGCAAAGGAAATGAAGATCAACCTATGGGGTTCTGTTTTCACTTTCAGTATCTACTTTCTGTTTTGGTTTTTCAATAAAGCAAAAAGACTCTGTTTGGGCGTAGGCCAAAAATTACAAGGCTCTCATCATTGACCACTAGAGCAACCATGTAGGTTGATTTCTGCAAAGAAAACAATATGCAACTTAGACTCTTCAGTCAATACTCTTACGATATACAGTAGAACTAAGCAGAGTATATAAATGTAAATCATAAGTACTTTTACATAAAGAAAATTAAATCACTTTCATAGGCGCTTCTAATCTTAGGCTCTTCTCTATGCCCTTGAACCCACACACCCTCTTCTACCTCCGCCCCCCTCCTCCAGGTCATGCAATGATGAGTTGAGTTTTGTTCACCCTCCACTTAAGAGGGTGAATATTACATTCCTTCCTATTTGTTGAAATAATGTGGACCCACCCCACTACAAAGTGATGTATGTTTACCAAAAAGTGTATTGCATGGTAAGCATACCATCACTTTGTGGTGGGGTCCACACAATTTTAACAAATAAGAGATAGGGTAATGTCACTTTCTTTTAAGGAGGGTGAACAAAATTGCACTCTGCAATGATGGTTTAAAATGATATCCATTTTACAAGAAACTTGAAAGTGCTTGCAGTATGGAATAAACAAGCATTCAAGGCTTTGTTAACCAATGCCCTTTACGGCACTCATTAATAGGACCCTTGAAGATTACCCTCTTCATATCTCCTTGACAAGTTTAGGCTGAGCCTAGGCTCCAACTGACATCTCCCAGGTTAAGAGAAAGTGCCGCGGATTGAGCGGGCTGGTTTTATACTAGATATAGTAAAGAAAGATCTTTTTACCTTTTGAACAATCAACAAAACATTGGCATGACAACTTCCTGGACTGAATGCACCACAATGTCCCGTAGGAGTTCCAAAGCTAGCAAAACTGATTGAAGTAATTTTCCATCCTCTTTCACATGCCAGTCGAACTTCAGGAATTTGAGAAATAAATTCTGACATCAGTTTCCATGAATCTGCTGGCGGAGGATCAAACTCTGAAACATGTGCACAAATCTCTTGTCCAGCTCGTGTGGAGAAAGAAATTCTTGAAGTGTCACCTCCAAGTTCTTCATGGAGAACCAGTAAGTTCTCACCTGGATGTACCCAAGTGCGTGGGATGTGATACCTGGACATGATATACATCCTCATACATGAAAAGTTGTACTAGTAATGCTCCAAAGGTACGTGCAATGATAAGATGGTTTTTATCTACTTCACGTACTAGAGGTGGCAGATGATATCGTGTATCTTTTTTCCATTTTATGTATGGTGTCAAGAAATGTCGTGCCGTAAGAGATACATTACGAAGAGTAAATATAGTTGGAAAAAAGTTTTACCCTCCCTAGAATACAAAATCTAATGCCTACATAAAAATGGAATTTTGAAGATGCAAATTTCAGGTCTTCAATCATATTACATGGTTGAGTAAGAAAAAGTATTTAGCACTTACAACCCAAATTTCCAGCATATATCCCTTCCGTGCATGCTTTATAAAAAGGTTTTACAAATATTCATTTTCCCTTCCAAATTTTCAAACAAAATAAAACAGAAAACTAAATGATACAGACAGGATCCAAATTCTAAACAGGTTTGAGGCAACCTTTTCTCTTTCTAATGTGTACGCATTGTTGTCGTAAGAGCAATTTGTTTAAAGAACCAAAAACCAAAGATCATGGAGGAGGGAATAACCTTGAGAATCCAGCAAAGGGGGAAGAGGCAAAACCCAAGCACTCAACAACAGCCAAATAGACTAACCTCACCTAAGAACGTATATGTGCATGCATTTGTGCCTTCAAACAGCTTAAAATTCCAAAATAGTCTAATGTGAATAACCTGGACAAATATACAAAATTTGGGAGCAAAAAGTGTATTCACACTTACAATGTTTGAGCAGGTTGACCACAGTACTTCAAACATTTAGAAGCGTTATAGGATCCCCTGTAGTCACACTTCTCAGAGCAACCGGTTGATGGTGAGCGATACACAGGCCAATATCGCCCAATACTCTGCCCATTGACCCATGCTTGACCCTTTCCCATGCTAGAAAGATTCACAGCTAAAGGACACTTCCCCTCACGGACAAGAAATGTGGCCTGAAGGTACAAGACAGAACATCAAACCGAGCACCTTAAGAGGCAACTACATAATTATTTTATTTTCATCATTCTCCCCATTTTTCCATTTTTCCTTTGGACACTCAAAGTAATATTGTTCAAGTTAGATTTAATCAGCATGTGGAACAAATGAAGTTGGAGAATCCAGTTTAACAGAGCAATGTCAACCTTCGTCTGTGACATATTTGTCACCTAAAAGAGTTGAAGTTTGTGAAGAGGGGTATTACTTTATGGGCCTATGGCCGTGGTTGTCTGACGAGTAGTGAAGGGGCGTATAATCCATACGGTAAGTAAACATACTCAATACCACATTTTCCAAGATAATGTATATCCCATGTTTTGTCACCAAACATGAGATATGT
Source organism: Rhododendron kiyosumense (assembly GCA_019656275.1). Lineage (NCBI taxonomy): Eukaryota > Viridiplantae > Streptophyta > Magnoliopsida > Ericales > Ericaceae > Rhododendron > Rhododendron kiyosumense. The sequence goes on along the minus strand of BPLS01030410.1, from coordinate 13,578 downwards.
GGTCCACTTCCATTTATACTCCAATCCAATGCTTGAATCCGGCCCAAAAAAATGGGCCATATGTCCAAAGCAGACTGATGGAATTCAAGCTGACATACAAGACTAACTCTGTTTTAGCAGGAATCGCTCTTAAAGTACCTACTTATCTAAGAATATCACAAAGCACCAAGCATCTTTAGGAATGATAAAACATCTGATAAGCAAATTTGATTTATTCAGTACCAATTGCAGCTTCATTTTCATCTCAAATTACAAGATACTATTAGTCTATTACCACAGTTGAGGACAGTTCTATTATGATTTCTTGCTTTCAGAAAACTGATTCACTCTCCTCCATCGAACATCTAAGCACTTAAGTCCGGACACTAAATGTCAGTGAACATAACATGTTATTGTCTCCATTGAGAAACCTAATAACAGGGCAGTTATAGCTGCTTTAGTTTGTTTATTAGCTTGAAACCTTCATCTAGAAACAGCAGAGGCAGATAACTAGTTTCTCAATTTCCGAAGCAGCTTTCTTCTCGTGTAACTCCATCCATCCACGCAATCTTTAGTTTTTAAAACAAAGATCCCTAAATCTTTGGGGAGATACCATGTTCGGCGTTCTTACTCGGCAAAGGGCCACCCTTGATGTCAGCCAAATTTTACAACGATATATTCCATTTTGCCAATATGGTAAAACCTCATGATGATCAGAAGTGGAAGACTAATGAACATTGAAGTTACACACTTTCAATTGATCTTTGGTGTATGTAGGGTGTCAATAGGGCATAAGAGGCTTTACTTAACTGAATGCTAAAATGCTCAGTGGATTATGGCTTTAACTTGATCTGGACCGACAAATTTTTTACTCGGGCTCTTCTATTTTCCCACAGTACCTGTTTCCGACGGTATGACATGGGTTTGCATGTGGCATATATGTGTCTGACACCCACACCCACACAAAAATTCATTTCAGAAACCCAAATGCTCAAACTGTGTTACATGGGCCCTTCTATTTTCTCACATACCAGTGTCCGACAGATATGGCAGGGGTGCGTGTTACATGTATGACATGTGTCCGACACCCGCACTAAATTTAGGCACTTAGATCCTTTAGGATTTAAGATACCTAAAGAGAAAGCAGCTCACATTACGTAGGAATTTTTTTCCACTTTTCACACGGTTTGGAGAAAGGAATTCCATCCTTTTTACTTATTCTTATTTGATCTCTGAGTACATTTAAAAAAATTCAAACCTATTCACTCAGCACATCATATAAAACATAAATATCAATACAAATAAGTATTTAAGATGCGTCCCCAACCTTCGGACCCGCTACCCAATATCCTTGAGATTTAAGCTAAAGAAGTTGCAACGCTTGGAGACAAACTCGCACTCGATACTCCTACCCAAGTCCACAGGGCCTCAAAGCTTCAGTACTGGAATTTTTTGTCCAAAAAATTTTGGCTTTGTCCAACAGCAATTTTATATGAGAAATGCAGACAAAATAACCAACCAATTTTATTCAATATTGCTTCATGTTCCATAATTATGAGACGTTGTTTGATCCACATACCTTGTACCATATCAAACTTTCATTAAATGGAATGGCACTGCCTTGAATCCATAATGAACTATTTGCAAGACTTATGTTACCAAGTCCAAGGTACTCTCCTTCAAGTCCCACCTAAAAAGAAGTAAAAAGATCACCGATCACACAATATCTCATGTTAAGATAAAGAAAAAACTTGAAAAAGAAATCTTCATATAGTGAGCATTATACAACAAACAATTCACACTTAAAGCAAGAAGAATCCCATGAACTTTCTCATGACAAGGCAGCAGAACCACACACGCATCCCCCCTCCCAACCAATTTTTCTTTGTCTCTCTCTCTCTCTCTCTTTTTTTGGTTATTTTTCTTTCCTTTTTGGGGGCTTGCTCAGGTTTTTTTTGTTTTTCTTTTGTGCATGTGGGCAGGGGCGAGGAGTTTGGTCCCCCCCAGTGTGTACTTTTGGTTTTTACTACCCGATATTCACAAATTTAATTGACAAATGCACAGTTAATAAGTCATCACACACAACTACTAGCAGCTTTTCATGGAGTATCTCAGAAAGTAAATTTTATTTTTTAAGATGTCTAACTTTAAAAATTTTGCTAAAACTTCTCCCAAAGCCTAGAAGAGTGAAGACGAT